>PVJX010005767.1:0-82595 GCA_004027295.1 Dolichotis patagonum
TATGTTATTTAGTATGAGCTCTCCATATGCAAAGATAAGGACAACCATTTGGAAGAAAACAAGAGATTTGACAGATAGTGAAGATCTCTGGTTGTCTAGCTTTGACATTTATGCTTTCTTATGTCCCATTCTGTTCTGTTTTGTTGTGTTTTACTCCCTTTTAAAATAAAATAAAATATTTTTAAAAAGACAAAAAAAGGGGCCGGGGATTTAGCTCAGTGGCTTAAGTGCCTACCTGGCAAGTGCAAGGTTGTAAGTTCGATCCCCGGTACCAAAAACAAAAAAAAAAAGACAAAAAATTACAAGAAGTAATATTTCTTTGACAAATTATATACTTGGAAGTAGAATTTTCTATTTATGCTAATTTTAATATGTATTTAATATAAATGAGTATAGTATAATCATATTTGATACTTTTATATGCTCACAATGTATAATATAATCCAATATAATCACTTGATACTCTTTCTATACTCATTACAAAATAAGAAAACTTTAGGTCTTAATTGGTGTTAAAGCTCACATCTTGTATCTTTTAAAAATTCACACATTGTACATTTTGTACAAAAGAAAAAATACTTGTAAATCCATAGATTTCCATCTTCCTTTTCAAATGACAGGTCAGAGGAAAAATCTTACAGATTGTGAGTACTAAGTGAAGTTTAAAAATACACCCAAAATATTTTTCTGAAATTTGACTACTTTTTTGTGTCTCAAGAATAATTAGGAAAAAAGGGGGCTTCCATGAGCCAGAGAAATTCTGAATTAATCTTGAAATTTTTCATACCTAGCTCTCTATGTCAAACATTTTAACTTGTTAACTAAATGAACTATATAATCTCCTTAAATAGGTATAGACCAGAGAAGAAAAAAATCTCATTTTCATAATGTCTGGGAACCAAAATTTATTCTTTTGGAATAGTTTAACCTACTAAATATGTCTATTATTTGATCTTCTTTCTCAGAAAGTAATTATTCCTTCTCTTTCACCCCTGAAATGATGTTTCATACATTTCAGCATGTCTTAGACAACTGATTATTGGTAGGTTTTTAATTATAGCTTGAATTTCATTGATTGATATTGGTTTATTTAGAATGTGTATATTCTCTTGATTCAGTTTTGGTAATCACATGCATACAGGAATGTGTATTTCTTTTGCATTTTTCATCTTACTAGAATACAAATTTTTAAAGTAGGTATAGATGATTTTCTGGATTTCTGCAGGGTCCATTGTGATTTTACCCTTTTCATTCCTAATTGTGTGGATTTGAGTCTTTTCTCTCTCTCTTTTTTGATAAAGGTTTGTTGATTTTATTTAATTTTTCAAAGAACCAACTCTTCAATTCATTGATTCTTTGTATTTATTTTTGGTCTTTTGCATTAATTTTTGGTTTTTGCATTAATTTTTGCTCTCATCTTTATAATTTCCTCCCTTGTATGAGATTTTGGCTTAGCCTACTCTTCTTTTTCTAGATGTTTGAGGTTCATCACTAAGTTGTTCATTTGCACTTGCTGTGTTTTCCTGATGTGGGTATTAACTGCTATAAATTTCCTTCTTAGGATCGCTTTCATTGTTCTGTATGTTGTATTTTCATTATCATGCAGTTGTAAATACTGTCTAATTTCTTCTTTAATCTGTAACCTATTGATTGTTCAAGAGGTTGCTATTTAATTTCAATGTGTTTATGAAGTTTTTGTGGTTTCTGTTCATATTGATTTTGAATTTTATTGTGCTATGGTCTGATAATATACATAATATAACTTCAATTCCTTCACATTTCCTGAAGTATGTTCTATGAGCTAATTTGCACTCTATTTGGAGAACATCACATGTGTAGCTTAGAAGAATGTATATTCTGATGTTGTTTGTAGTGTAGAGCACTCTGTACATCTATTAAATCCATTTGTTCAAACATTTTTTTCAGTTGTAATATTTCAGTTGATTTTTTGTCTAATTGATCTATTTGTGACAGTGGGGTATTGAGATACCCCAATACAATTGTATTAGTGTTTATTTGACCTTTCCTGTCCATTAATATTTGTTTTAAGGGCAAGGGATATAACTCAGTGGCACAGCACTTGCCTGGCAAGCATGAGGTCCTGAGTTTGATTCCCCATACCCCCCCAAATTTGTTTTATATACTCTGATGCACTGGTATTTGTTGTATATATATTTATGATTGTTATCTCTTCCTCTTGGATTGTTTCCTTTCCAAAGAGGTAGTGACCTTCTTTGTCTCTCTTAACCAGTCTTGGTTTTAAATCCAGTTTGCCTGCAAATAGAATAGCTGACCATATTTTTTCCAGGTTGCTGTCACATGGAGTATTGTTTTACGTACTTTTGACATTCAACCTATGAATTTCTTCTTGAATTAAATGTGTTTCGTGTATATAGCATATTGTTGGATCTTGCTTCTTGATCCATTCTGCCAGTTTGTTTCTTTTGACTAGTGAATTTACACTATTAACATTGTTTGTTATAACTGTTATATATTGACTTATCATGTCATTTTTCTGTTGTTGGTTCCTTTTTTCTCTCCATTTGCTTTACCTGGTGGATTCATTCTGTTTGGGTTCATGGAGTTTTAGTCCTTGTTATCTCTTTCTAAAATGTTTTTTAGAACATTTTGGAGTGCTGGTTTGGTAGTAGTATAACTTTTTTTGTGGGGTATGGGTACTAGAAATCAAACTCATGACATTGCACTTGCCAGGCAAATGCTGTATCATTGAGCTATATCTTAGGCTCTGTTTGCTAGGAATATATCTTATTTCTCCATCAATTTTGAAAGATAGTTTTGCAGGGTACATTAATCTGATTTGAAGATTGTTTTCTTTTAGGGCTTGAAATACTTCACTACAAGCTCTCTTTGACTTGAGAGTTTGTGTTGAGACCTCAGCTGTGATTCTGATGGGCTTTCCTTTATAGGTGATTTGTTTCTTTTCTCTAGCAGCTTTTACACTTGATCTTTAGGCAAAAAGCTGAGAAGTGATCTAGAAGCTTTCAGTATTGTTTTGTGTTGAATTTCTGGAATCTTAACTATATTTTGCTGTAGATTTTTTGATCATGGCTAATTGCAAGCTATATGCCTAACTTATCTGTACGTCAAATTCTTTTTCCCTGTTAGAGAGTTTTCTGCAATGACATCTCTGAACAAGTGTTTTATATCATTTGTGCTATCTCCTGCTTTTAATCTAATGTTATTCTTCTTTGCATCATCTAGCTGCTGCTGGATTGATTTCTTGTGGTCCCTTGATTTTTTTTTTTTGTACCACAACCTTGTGCTTGCCAGGCAGGCACTTAAGCCACTGAGCTAAATCCCCAGCCTTCCCTTGCTATTTTTAAGAAATTTTTCTTTTCATGATTGCTAACCCAAAGCCTAGCTTTTCTATCTCAGATTCTGTCCTGACATTGGTTTGTTCTGCTGCAGATACTTTCAATGGAATTTTTAGCCTCCTGGATATCTGCTTTACTAAGTTTTAAGAATTCCATTTCTTTCTCATGTTGGGCATTCATGATTTCCATCATTTTCCTTAGCTCCTGTACTTTCTCATTTTTTTTTTTTATCTATATCTGCTCTTGAGTCACTAAGCATACTTTTCATTGTGGGTACCATCTCTGTCTAAGAAATTGTTTTTCATTTGATTTTTTTCTAGAGCCTCATTCATTTGCTTTGCTGTTACCACTTCAGAGAGGCCAGAAGGGTGGCTTTTGGATTGCCTCACCTCACTGCCTCTGGGTTTACCTTTGGCAAACTGAATTTCTTGTATCTCAAGTGTCTTTTCTTTTTTCTCTTTTTTTAAGTTTAATTCCTGGGTTGATGCTTGAAAATTGCCTGAGTAGCTTTATTGCTATTATTTAGAACCTTTAGGAAATAACTACTTCTCAGAGATCTCTTCCAGGTGTAGCTGGATTTTGGGTTTTGAGTCTGTTGCAAGATCCTTCCTCTTTGGGTCCAGGGGTATAGCTCAGGAGCACAGTGCCTGCCTGGCAAGCACAAATCCTGAGTTCAATTCTTGGTTTAAGAAAAAATCCTACTTCAATTTATTGGAGTTCAGAAGTTGCTTCCTTTTTGGCCCAGCCCCTGGTTCTTTGGCACTGGATCACAGTATTTTCTAAATCCCTTAGGCAATCTCTCTCTTGGTATACGAGGAAGAACAGCTGGTTTAAAACAGTTATGTTACTTTGACTAAAGTGGTAAAATTAGCAAACATAGCCTAGAAAATGACAAACTGAGGTAACAATTAATTTGCCACCTTTAACTGTATGAACTAGATTTGTGGTTATATAACAAAATTTAAACTAAACTAGAAAATTATATGAAGTAAATAAGCCCTCAATATGCCCTCAGAGGAGAAAATTTTAAAATATTTCGGAGAAAAATGTAGACAAATAGAAAAAGAGGAAGAGAGACTAGGGATTTAGTGCAGTGGTATAAGTGTGTGCCTGGCAAGCACAAGATCATGAGTCTGACCCCCCCCCCCAAAAAAAAAGGAGGAAGAGCTTAGAAGCAAGGCTGCAGGATAAAGGAAGATCACTTTGGGAAACTGGTACAGAAGACAGGAAGGGAACAGAGAAGGAATAAATGGAAGAACAAAACGACAGCCACCAAAAACAAAAACTAGAAACCATGTACACGCTCACATAAAAAGAAGATCAGTGAAGAACTCTCACCCCCCACCAAATACCAAGACAGAGAGAAATGTCCACTTCAAGGTTTATCAGCCTGTTGAGATAGCCTCCAGATCCATACTGATTTATCCCAAGAAGCCAGCAGTAGCTTTACAGCAGGGGAGTGGATAATCTCAATGAGCCTGCACCTTTATTTCCCCTGAAGTTCCAGCTGGTTTCTGGCCTCAAAGCTGGAATGACACCTGATCAGCCTGTAGTAGTCGGTGCACCTTCTGTGCACTTGAACTCAGCTGGGAGCTACTAGATTGAGCCAGCAGTTGTTGTGAGTTCGGAGCTCAGTTGGCCCCTCTCCAAGATTCCTCCTGGTCAATCTCCCTCTCCGGGGGGCTGGCTGAATCTGCTCCAACTCACCACTCAGTGCAGTCTACCGTGTTCACTCCTCCATTACATTGCTCCATCTGTGGAGGTCTCTGGGGTTGCCAGCAGGTACTGTGTGTCTGTACATTTGAACCACTCCTCCCACTCAATGAAGTGAGAGCCAACTCAGAGAGAAGGTACCATCTCCTTCTTTGTTGAAGTTTCTTCACTCTTCCTGTGGGCTTCAGTTCTCACGTTAGATCCGTCTGGGCTCTAGGGGACCCATTTCTCTCCTTTTTCTCTTCCTTGTGTAGCCATATTCCAGAGTCTGGACACCAAATCTCAGGGAGTTTCTTTCTCTGATGCTTGCCACTCTGCCATTTTCCTTGAAGTCTTGGAAATGAACTTGCAGTTCTCTAGACTCAGTTTCCCAGAGTGCTGACATTATAGGTGTGCACAACTACTCCCAGAAAATTCGGCTTTTTGACTTAATATATTTAGGGTTTATCTCTGTGGATTTAAGTATCTCATTATTTGAATTGTTTGTAGTAATTATTAAAGGAACATAGAGATATAACTCAGTGTGAAGACCCAGGGCTCAATCCCTACTACTGAAAATAAAAAGTAACAAATTCAGGATAGAATTCACTTGGGGAACAGCGCTAGGTGAATGGTATTAGGGAGGGCAGAATGAAACTGCAATTCAGTCTTGTTTTCATTTGATTTTTTGGTGTCCTAGAGATCGAACCCAGGCCTTACTCATGCTAAGTGCTCTCTCTCTCAGGTATTCTGCAGCCACTTTTATTTTTTAAAGTTTTACTTATATGTAATTAACACACAATAAATGATACATAATAAGGTTAAAATTTCCTACATTTTGATAAAAGATACACTGATGAAACATCTCCAGATCAAGATATTAAATATATCATTCCCAAGTTTCCTTCTGCTCCTTTGTAAATCTTTCCCTAAGATAGTCATTGGCTGAAGCCAACCATTGTCCTTATTTTCTACTTTAGTGGTGCCTGTGGTGGAACCCAGGTTTCTCTGGACAGGACTATATTATGGTTGATACATTATATCAACTTGAGCATTTTAGAAGTTTAACTAAGAGAGGGAGCAGGGTTCTTTGAAAGTATCCTCATTCTGTGCAAGAGAAAGGCAAGGAGATTTTTTGAGTGTTATACAGGCTCTGGGTGTGTGTGTGTGTGTGTGTGTGTTGTACAATATAAAGGAGGAAAAAAGGCTTGCGCTGCCCTCTTTTGCCTGGCTGCTTTTGAGGGCTGCTACCTTCAAGTATTGCCCTGGTGCCATGCCACCCTGCCTTGGAGCCAGCTGATTACAGATGAAGACCTCCACAAACTGTGAGCTAAATAAGCCCTTCAGTTCTTTCTTTTGGGTGTTGGGTATTTTGTGTCAGCAAGGAGAGAAAAGTAACTGAGATAGACCACACTACCACTGACTACACCTTCAGCCCTGTTGTTGTTTTTGTCACTAGATATCATTTTATATTCATTTTATGTCATTTTATATAAATGGAATCATGTAGTATGTATTTTATACACAGTATATTGTCTTTCACTCAACATAATTGAGATTTTCCATAGTGTATTATTCAGTCCTTTTTATTACTTGTAGTTTTCCATTGTACGGATATAGCAGAATTTCTCCTGCTCTTTTGAAACCACACACCATCAAGCTTCTATCAGGCTTTTGTCTCTACCGCACCACTGAAAGTGCACCTGAAAGATCAATTCTCTAGGGTCAGATGGAACTTCAGCGTTGTTTTACTGATTTTTTTTTTTTTTTTTTTTTTTTTTGGTGTCAGGGATCGAACTCAAGACCTCGAGTTTGCCAAGCAGGCACTTACGCCGCTGAGCTAAACCCCTGGCTAAGGATCAATTCTCACTTGTTAAAAAAAAAAATCCTCACTCATCTTCCTCGACTCAGCAGTGGCACGGTCACATGTGATCCCCACTGTGCTTCTGCCCCACGGCGTACTTGGGATTAACTCAGGGGCTTTGCGTTGAGTTACATCTCCAGGCCTTTTATTATTTTTTGTTTGCTATGTAGCCCAGTCTGTCCTTGAACTCACAGTGATCTTCCTGCCTCAGCTTCACAAATGCTGGGATCAGTTGTGTGCCACCACATTCAACCCCAAACCCTTTAAAACTCTGAGGCAGGCTCTTGCTAAATTCCCCAAACTAGGTGCGAACTTGCCATCTTTCTGCCTCAGCCTCCTGAGTGCTGGCATAACTCCTGCCCTCTCTGCACATGTTCTTGGCCTCTGGCGCCCCCTGCTTTGGGCTCCCCTCTCTGGTCTAGGATCACGTGTGCTCTGACGCTTGGAACCATTTTTGTCACCTCTGTGCCCTTCCCGGTCAGTTGCAGTCTGAGCTCACTTCACCCTCATTTCATCTATACTCGTTGGTAAGCCCATCCTGTAGACCTTCCAGATCGTCTCAAACCCCAAGGGAGAGTTGGGGACTCTTCCTGGGTACCCTGCCATCTCTGCCCGCACACAGCTGTCTGTCTTACTCCATCCTGCAGTGTCCCAGGTCTGCCTCCCAACGCGATCTCAGATCCATCCGCCCCAGGATCCCATTCTGTCCGCCTGGTTCCCGCTCCCAAACTCGAGCCAGATTCTAGTCCTCAACTACCTGGTCGCTGCCCTTCCACAGCATTGTCATATCTAGGAGGCAGAGACTCCATTTTATGCAAATACAAGGTGATGAACGAGGTCTATGCTGCGCAACTGGGTGCGGCTTACATCGCAGTGGGGGCAGCTAAGCTACAAAAGTGCGGGGTAATCACAGCGGACTATTAGAAATTTTAAAAACCTTTAACCACGCTCCTTGGAGGGGGCGGAATTCTCATTGGTCAGTGTGATCCTAGAGGCGGGGCCGCGCATGCCTAGACAGTCTCCACAGGACTAGGCGCGGGATTCTGGAAGGAACGACCAGGTGACTCTAGGTTGGCACGTGAGGACCAGTGAAGGTGGGGGCTCGCAGAGTGTGGGGAGAGGTCCGGAAACGGAGTGGAAAAGTTGGGGATCCAAACAGGGCTATGGGGAACAGGCTAGGAATTACTGGGGATCTCGAGGCATTTCCAGGGACTTGGGCGTTGGAGAGGAAGTCCTTGTTCTTTCTCTGAAGGTGCAGTTTCAGTAGAGTTCATGGGACCACGAAAGGAGGAGCCACTTTTCTCGCAGTGGAGAAGCGGGGCTCCTGAGGTATCAGTCCCGGCCTCAGGAGGACATGGAGTGAGAACAAGCCATACCCTCAGCTGCGTCCTGCGCAGGAGGCTCCTACCGGCTCCTCTCACCTTCCCTTAGCAGGACCTGAGCAAGGAATGAATGGGAGGAGCGCGAGCCCTCCCCTGCTAGGTGTGAGTGCCTGTGTTTAAATCGTCCTTCACCTTGGGATGACTCATGTGCCTTCTGAGGGGACTTAAGTAGATGGTACTTCCGGTTCACCCGGAAGTGAAAATTCCCTCAGGTGGCGTGAATCAGCTACACGCTCAAAAAACGAGCCTGAGCCAGAGGCCATTAAGCTCTAAATGCTCCTTCGTGAAGAAGGGAAGAGTATACTTACCACAATTGTTTTAAAAATGGGCGTATAACTACGGTTTTTGTTTTTTATTTTTAAATCTTCCTAAAAGCCGGGCGTGGTGGTGCACACCTGTAATCCAAGCATTAGGGAAGCTGAAGCAGGAGGATCACTGTGAGTTTGAGACTAGCCTGCACTACATAGTGGGGGGGCGGTTTCCCAACCGCCCCTCTATCCCCCTCAAAAAGCTTCCTAAGATCTGAGTAGTGTATATGCTTATAACTTAAGCACTCAGGAGGCTGAGGCAAGGAAGTCGCCAGGAAGTTGAGCCCATCTTGTGCTACATAGTGAGTTCAAGGCCAGCCTAAGCTACGTAGTGAGACTCAAAATCCTAAAAATAGGTTAGATTCTTAAACTCTGGTTAGCAGTATTCCTCCTTTATCCATTGCCTTCTGTAGTTTCATTTACCCATGGTTATTAGCAACCCAAAAATATTAAATGGAAAATTCCAAAAATTAGCAATACATGAATTTGGAATTGTGTGCAATTCAAAGTAGCATGATAAAATCTCTTGTTTTCCTGCTTCATCCTGGGCAGCACACAAATCATCCTTTTGTCCAGGGTATCCAAAACAGTATGTGATACCCACCCATTAATCACTTTGTCAGAGTTCCTTTGGTTATTAGATAAACTGTCACATTATCTAAGTGCTTGTGATCAAGTAACCCTTATTTGACTTGATAATGGTCACAAAGTACAAGAATAGTAATGTTGGGAATTGAGATATATGCAAAGAAAAGTTTTAAAGTGCTCCTTCAAAGTGCCAAGATGATCCAGCTGGGTCTGGTGGTGCATAACTGTATTCCCAGCACTCAGGAGGCTGAAGCAGGAGGATCACTGTGAGTTTGAGGCCAGCATAGGCTATGAATTGAGTTCAAGGTCAGCTTGAACTGAATAGCAAAACCTTGTCTCAAAAAGATAAAAAAAAAAAAAAGTGCCAAGATGACAGTTTCCAATTTAAGAAAAAAATTGTATTTCTGAGGGTGCTAAGATCCATGGTAAGAAAACTTCTATCCATGAAGTGTGAAGAAAATAAAAGCAACTCACATTGATTATTACTGTCATTCCTTAAAATGCAGAAGTTATGTTTAGGTGGTATGATGGAAAAGGCAGTAAATTATAGGGCTTGGTATGATCTGTGGTTTCAGCCATCTACTGGAAGGCTCAGAAAATAACCCCTTGGGATAAGAGGAAACTACTATCATCTAATACCCAAGTCACGGACTATAAATTACTCTCCTTTGGCAACATAAAGAGATAGAAAATGTGATAGAGGATAGACATATCAATCTAGGTATAGAATAATGACATCAAACAATGGCCTCTTTTGTGTTTGAGAGAGGGTTCTCACTGTGTAAGACAACATGATTTTGAATTTATGATCCTCCTGTCTGAATCTCCCAGGGTCACAGGCACGTGCCATCACACCTGGCTGTTTTTTTGTGTGTTTTTTTGTACCAGGGATCAAACTCACGACCTCGAGCTTGCCAGGCAGGCACTTAAGCCACTGAGCTAAATCCCCGGCTCACCTGGCTGTTCTTTGAGATGGGATCTTGCTATATTGCCCAGGCTGGCCTGGAACTCCTGTGATCCTGGATTCAACTCAACCTGCTGGGTTTTTGGGAGCTATAGGTGTGAATGGTAGTGCCTGTAAGAAGTCAGTACTGATCCAAGGATTTAGAATGTAATTGGGTGTAGGCCAATGGTAAAGTACATGCTTAGCCCTGGGTTCAATGTCCAATATCAAAAAAAGCCTTGTATACTTTAAATTTGTGGATATTTGAGGTAGTTTGCTCCATTGTTTCTCTTGTTCTAATCTAGTTCCCAAGTTTTTTACTCACTTAATGCTAAATGTTTTCTGACCACCTATATGTGCCTGAAATGATTTCTAGCTTCTGGAGGATAAAGCAGTGAAGAAAACAGCAGCCTTATCCTGGAAGAACCTAATATTATATTCTAGTAAGCATGGATATGTGTACAGCGACAGAAGGCAAAAGATAAATTAATAGGATACTGTATATACTGTGTTGGAATGATACTTTGCTGTGAAAAAATAAAGCCAGAGAGTCATAGTGATTGTTGAGTTATGACTTTGGATAAATAATTTAAGACAACATCTGAAGAAAATGGGGTGACCTATAATGCTGATAGTTGACAGAGAAGTATACCAAATCAAGGGTGCTGCATGTACAGAGATGAGAAACTAATGTGTGTCCAGCACGGGAAGGAGCTAAGGAAAGGTATGGAGACAGGTGTAGATGGGAGAGGGGCAAGGTTAGGGCAGATGGCAGAGTACACTGGAATCTCGAGAACTCTGGGTTGTATTTTCAGTAGGGTGGGAGGTGTGGAGAGTCTGAGGAAAGGGAGGATGTAATCTGATTCAGGGTTACCATACCTCTGATTGTAGAGAAGAGGCTGAAGTGGGTTACAGGGGTTGCCTGTTTTGGCCTCTTGCCTCTTTACATGAACTGTAGAATGAATTTGTCAATGATATCCACAAACTAACCTGCTGGAATTCTTTTAATTAGAATTACACTGAATTTGTAGATCGGATTGGGGAGAACTGATATGTTGGTAATATTGAGTGTTGTTCATCAATACGAGTCTCCACATACTAGTTTTTCTTTGATTTATATCATCAGCATTTTATCGTTTTCCTCATATATATCTGATGCTTTTTTTTTTTTGAGACAGGATCTCACTATGTAGTTCAGGCTGAACTTGAACTCATATGCAGTCCAGGCTGGCTTTGAACTTGTGGCAATCCTCCTACCTCAGCCTCCCCAGTGCTGGAATCACAGGTGTGTGCCACCACACCCAGCCTTGATGGAAATTTTGTAAAATTTATATCTAAGTAGCCAGCTATGGTGGTGCATGCCTGTAATCCCAGCCCTTGGTAGGCTGAGGCAGGAGGATTACAGCAAGTTCAAAGCCAACCTAGGCTACATAGTGAGTTCAAGGCCAGCCTGAACTACATGGCAAGACTCTGTCTCAAAAAACAGAACAGAAGGGCTGGGAATTTCGCTCAGCGGCATAAGCTCCTGCCTTGCAAGTGTGCGGTCATGAGTTTGATCCCTAGTACAAAGAAAAAAAAACCCAGAACAGAAGTTATATGTGTCTTTTGTGGGGGTGCTAATATATATGTTGCTGTATTTAATTTCCAATTGTGTTTGTTCATACTATTGTATAAGGACTAAATGACTTTGTATTCTTTTTTTTTTTTTCTTTTTTGAGACAGGGTCTCAAAAAGCCAGTTCAGGCTGGCCTCGAACTCACAGCAATCCTTCTGCCTCAGCCTCCCAAGTGCTGGGACTACTGGCGTGTGCCACCACACCCAGCTATGACTTCATATTCTTTTTGTCCTGTAACCTTTCTATAATGACTTGTCAGTTCTAGGAATATTTTCTCAGTTCTTTTATATTCAGCATAAAAAATAGTTTTCTTTCTTCCTTCCCAGTGTGTGTATCTTTTATTTATTTATTTTTGTCTCTTTTATTTAAGCCTGCCTTATTCCTGATCTTAGCAGGACAGCATCTAGTTTTTCACCATAAGTATGATGTCAAGCTGGGTATGGTGGCCGATGGCAGGCTGAGTCAGCAGGATGGCAGGTTCAGTACCAGGCTGAGCTACACAGCACACTGGAAGCTCCTGCATCTCAAATAAGCAAGCAAGCAGTGTGAGCTCTAGGTTTGTCACGAACGTCTTTCATCAAGCTGAAGTTCCCCTTTCTTACTAGTTTGCTAGGAGTTTCTATTATGACTTAGTGTTGAATTTTGTCAAATGCTTTTTCTGCACCAATTGATATGATTGTATGATTTTTCTTCTTTTTTTTTTTTTGGTACCGGGGATCGAACTCATGACCCTGTGCTTGCCAGGCAGGCGCTTAAGCCACTGAGCTAAATCCCCGGCCCTTTTCTTCCTTTTTTTAAGAGTAGGAAAATTTATTGGAGAAAGGGAATGGGGACTAGGATTGGGGAAATAGGGAATAGGAATAGCTTCTGAGAGACAGGAGGGGTTGCCAACAAGCCCACCTCTCAGAGGAAGTTTCATAGAGCAAAATCTGAGGTGAGTACAAAGTGAGTCAAAATCATGATCAACCAATAATATTACAAGTATAGTTGTTCAGGTAATATTGATCTAACGGTAGCAAGGATTCATGGATGACATCCTTAACCTTGGTGGATAATCTATAGTCTTAGTCTTGTCTTCAGTCTTAGTAGTCTTAGTCTTAGTCTTGGTAGGAGAGGATGGCCCACCCCTAATGAAATAATGAGAACTCTCAAAAGGCTGTTACCAATAACGCCAAACCTCCAGGTTCAACCCTTAGGGGGAAGTATGTAGAACTAGCTATTACAGCTTTAATCTTCAGATGCGCCTCCAGCCACAGTCCTAATGCATTCTCATCTTTTGTACTAACTTCCTCAGGACCCGGTCCTGTCTGACTGCCTACTGTATTTCTACCTAATTTAGCTGTTTATAATAATTCCCCTTCTGAAGAGGTGTCCCTAACTGTGGTTAGGGAAGAGGGGGTATAGTTTCCATCTAACTATTTTGAGCTGAGAAGCGTCGTTATAGTGAAAACTACAGTCAGGGCCCTTCTCCAGAGAGCTAATCCAATGGGCCTTAGAAGTCATATTGTAGTTTAACAATTATGAACCCTTTACAAGGTTGATCTGGTGGATCCCAGAAAAGGAGCCTAGCATATTTGTTGTTGGTTCCATCTGCATGATCACTTGGAGTCTGGCAGCCTCTCCTTCTAGATATCTTGTGGGTTCTCCAAGATACATAAGGGAAATGCTAGATGTCAGATACATTGAGTTCATGTCCTCTGAAGTTGAAAAATGAATTTTAAGGAACAGCAGATGTTAAGAGTAGGAAAACTTATTGAAGAAAAGAAATGGAGACTAGGAATGGGAGAATAGGGAATAGGAATAATTCCTGAGAGAAAGGAGGGCAACCCATGTGGGAGCCTTTCTCCTATTGATGTGGATTATATTAATTAGTTTTTGAATGTTGAAACATCCTTGAGTGCTTGAAATAAATCCCACTTTGTTGAGGTGTATGATTGTTTTTATAAATTGTTGGATTTGATTTGCTTGTATTTTGTTAAGGACTTTGCATGCCTGTGATTGTCCTGTAATGTTGTTGCATAGTTTGGTATAATACTGGCCTCTTAGAATGAGTTAGGAAATGTTCTTTCTGATTCTGTTTTCTGGAATGGATTGTAAAGAATTACAATCCAAAAAAAAAAAAAAAAAAGAATTACAATCCAGCCACAGTGGCACGTACCTGTAATCCCAGTACTCAGGAAGGCTGAGGCAGGAGGATCACTGTGAGTTCAAGGCTAGTCTGGACTACATAGTGAATTCAAGGCCAGCCTGAACTGCATAGCAAGACCCTGTAAGAAAAACAAAAAAAACATAATAATTTCCTTAAGTGTTTCATAGAATCCAACCTTTCTGGGCAGTGTAGTCAGTTTTTCATGTATGCATTTGTGCATGTGTGCACATGTGTCTTTTTGTTTGTGTATTTGTGTTTTTATTTTTTGAGACAGTCTCACTACACAACCCAGGTTGGCCTTGAACTCACAGTGATCCTCCTGCCTCAACCTCGTGAGTGTTGGGATTACAGGTGTATTATCACCAAACCAGGCTTGTAGCTAGTTTTTGTTTGTTTGTTTTTGAGACAAGATCTCAAAAAATTTAAAAAACCTGTGATATTTAGTTTTGATCCTATGGGAATTTTATTTACAATAATGTGAATGTGAGAGTCTATAGCTTATTATAAATTGCTCATTTGAACTGACAGCAGATGAATGTGAATAGTCCTCAGAGACCATGGATTTATTTGAAAATGGTAAAGCCACATTCTCTCAGAAAGTAATTAAAAAGAGGCTAATAAGTACCAGTGTTCATTCCAACTACTAGATAATCATGTGTTTGGTTTTGCTTTTCTGAAAGACTAGAGATTGAGGCCAGGGCCTTTGCAGTGAGCTACATTCCCCACCCCCACCCCCCCTTTTTTTTAAACACAGGGTCTCACATACAGTTTGAGCTGACCTTGAACTCACTTTGTAGCCCAGGCCAGTCTGGAATTTGCCACAACCTTTCTGCCTCAGCCTCTCATGTGCTGAGATTACAGTCCTGTGCCACCACGCCCAGCCCCGTGCTTCTTTGTAAAAAGTTTTTTAAAACAAGATTTTGCTAAATTGCTGAATGCTCAGGTGGAACTTGAACTGGCAAGCCTTCTGCCTCAGTTTCCCAGAATGTTGGGATTGTAGGCATGCACTATCCTGTCTAACTGGTGTTTATGTGTTTTGTTTATTTTGTTGTTGATTTCACAATGCTAAACAGGTACTTTATCACTGAATCACTCATGTTCATGTTCTTGAATTCTTTGTTCTTTCAGAAAGCTGTTATCCTTTTGTTCTCATTTAATGAAGAAACTGAGGTCCAAAAAAGTGGCCAATTTCACTCAGTTTATAAATTCAAGTCAGGATCTGAACCTTTATCTGATGGCTTCTAAAGCTTTTGGCTGAGTGGGGTGCTGCACACCTCTAATCCCAGCACTTGGAAGGCTGAGGCAAGAACAATATGAGTTCAAGGCCAGCCTGAAGTACATAGCAAGACCCTGGCTCATAAATAAATAAATAAATAAATATTTAAAAGCGAGTGAGCAAGTTAGTTAGCTGTATGGTTTCAATATATTGCCTTGATAGTAACAAAGGCAGACATTCAGAACTGCTTGGTCCTGAAAAGTACCTAAAACAGTTCAATGTTAAGAAACAGAGGACTGGGGATTTCTCAGCAGCATAAGCGCCTGCCTGGCAAGCATGAGGTCATGATTTTGATCTCTGGTACCAAATTAAAAAAAGAAAGAAAAGAAACAGAACATAGTGTGCTTTAAATAGCATGACTTTGGTACAGGACTGACCTTGTTTAGACCTTCTTTATCAGCCCATCATGGTTGTGCATGCCTGTAATTCCAGTACTCTGGGAGACTGAGGCAGCAGGGTCTCAACTTCAAACCCAGCCTATGTAAAATAATGACTTATCCAGACCTTGTCACAAATTTAATTAATTTGAGATAGGGCCGTGGTGTATAGGGAAGGCTAACTTGAATTTTTGATCCTGCTGCCTCAGTCTCCCAGAGTACTGGAATTATAGGCATACACAACCATGCCTAAATAACCTTAATTAATATTCTTTCTTCTTAATTCTTCTTAATTAGTGTTCTTTCTGGTAGAGAAAATCGTAAGAAATGAGTTTTAATGTCTGGAATATCAAAGAGATGCCCAGTATTCCTTCAGGCTCTGGGTAAGTTTTCTGGTTATGTTCTCTGTTATTGAAGAGGGTCTTAAGATTGTATAGAGAGGGGTTGGGGATACAGTTCAGTAGCACAAGCACCTACCTGGCAGAGCGAGAGGTCATGAGTTTGATCCCCAGTACCACAAAAAAAAAAAAAAAAAAAAAAAAGACACACACACAAAGTTTTTGCTGGGCTTAGTGGCTCATGCTGTAATCTCAGTACTTGGGAGGCTGAGGCAGGAGGATCTTTGCACATTTGAGACCAGCCAGGGCTACAAAGTAAACTCAAGGTCAGCCTGAACTGCATAGTGAGACTTTGTCTCAAGAAGAAAATAAATAAATAAAATCATAGAGAAAAGGTCTCCTTCCTATTAGTTTATACTGATAGGGATACCCCATACTGACTCTTTTCCATCTTCTATGTCGTTGCTGGTCCTTCCTGTGCTTGTCACTTTCATTCTGCCCATTTCTTGGTAGGGAGTCATTTCTACTCTGTGTTAACAGTAATAACTATATTCTAGCATTGGGCTTACAGACTGTACCTATGAAAATCATACGTGGTCCAACATGGAGCATCTGACCACCAGTTGGGGCAACTCTACTGAAACAGTAAAGAGCAAAATCAAATCAGTGTTCATTTACGAGTTTGACTGTATAGCGGAATTGGTAGGTATTGTGGAGATAAGAACCACTTATTGACAAGGCTCTTTAACATAGTGCCTACTCCAAAAAGAAGACAGTGCCCCCTCCATTGCCCTATTGAGGTATTTAGTTGGTGTCTGCCCACCTATAATAAACCTGTTACTGCTAATTTGGAGGGTACTCCCCCAGTAGTGTACATTTCAGAGAATTCTAACTGCTTTTGGTATGCTTGTGGCATTATTAGGTAGTTCTTTTCCTATCTAACACCTTTCTGAAGGAAGTTATTAATCAATCAAAAACGTAGAACACTTTCTCTTTATTTTTCCAAAAGAAAAAAGTGTTTACAGGTGATACAAATTAGAGAAAAATCTTTGTTTAGTTCCAGGTTGTAGGTGGGCATGGTGGTGCATGCCTGTAATCCCAGCACTTGGGAGGCTGAGGCAGGGGGGTCACCATGAGTTCAAGGCCAGCCTGAGCTATATAGTGAGCTCAAGGCCAGCCTGAACTGCAAAGTGACACCCTGTCTCAAGAAAAAGAAAAGAAAAGAAAACTTCAAATTCCAGGTTATTGGTTCCAGATATAAATCTCATATTATTTAAGTAGACTTATGGAACTTTTTGTTTTTTTCTAGCCTAGTTAATTATTGCTATTTTGAGCATGATTATGCAACCCATATTACAATATACATGTGAAGCCCATTTAGCTAATCTGAAGAAAAGGTTCTATGAGTAAAAATAATTGCCTTCGTACTGAACTATTGAGTTTCTTTTAGTTTTATTAATATTTGCTTACAACAATATATGTTAACTTTTTTTGTATCGATAAAATGAACATTTCTTAGAATATGTACTTATACACTAGTTTAAATTACACATTTGAAAATAGAGTGTGGGTAGATATGTGTTATGTGTGAAAACCTTTTATTCTCAGGTTATTCAATAGCATTAAATATTGGAAATTGTCATTGAGCTATTTTTTGTGTTTTGTTGTGTTTTTTGAGACTGTCTCATTGTGCAGCCTAATCTGGCCTTGATCTCATTATGTAGTCCAGGCTGGCCTTGAACTCATGGCAATCCTCCTGCCTCAGCCTCCTGAGTACTGAAATTAGAGGCATATGTCACACTTGGCTGAGATACCTTTTTTCCCCTCTGGTTTTGGTTTTGATTTTTCAAGACAGGGACTCACTTTGTAGTTCTAGTTGGCCTTGAGCTTACTATGTACCCCAGGCTGGTCTCAAACTCATGGTGATCCTACCTCACTCTGCCTCCTGAGTATAGGCATGTGCCACCATACCCAGCTGGGATACGTTTAAATAATTTTTTTAAAAATTTTTGGCAGTTTTAGGAATTGAACCAAGGCTTTTATACTAAGCTGCACCCCCAGGCCCTCTCCATCCCCTTTTTTGAAAAAATCTTTCTAAATTGCCCAGCTGAACTCAAACTTGTGGTCCTTCCACCCAAGGGAGTGGGGCCAGGGATATAGCTCAGTGGTGCAGCACCTGCTTTAGCTATCTGAGGTCCTATGTTCGATTCCCAGTATTAAAAAAAAAAAACAAAAAAAAACCTGACATGAAGGGCAATGGGATTTAGAAATCATCAAAATATATTTTATGCATGTACAAATATCATAAATGAAATCCACTATTTTGTATAACAGTATACACCAAAATAAAAAAGACTGGCTAGATCGCCAAGAAAAGCATAGATGCACATATTTAAAGCAAGAAAACACATGACACTAAACTATGAAAAGGAATAATACCTGTAACAAAATTTCATTTTGTTCTGTTTTTGATATTTGAGACGGGGTCTCAGTATAGCCTAAGTTGAGCTTGAACTGCAGTCCTCCTGCCTCAGCTTCCTAAGTTCTAGGATCTCACGTGTGTACCACCATGCCCAGCTTTCAAAAACATTTTTCTTAAATATTCCTGTGCACAGAGTGGAGTTGCCTATATGCTTCTCTGTGGACAAAACCTGTCTGCTTAGGCTGCCATTACAAAATATTATAGATTAAGAGTGAGAAATTTATTTTCCCAGTTTCTGAGTCTGGGGTCAGGGCGCCAACTTGGTTGGTTTCTCATGAGGCCTGTATTCCTGGCTTACAGGCCGAACTCTTTCATTATGTATCTTCTCATAACTGAGACAGAAACTATGGTGTAATGTAGTATGTGAATGGGGGGAATTTTTAGCATTTCTTAGCTATCTGATGTCTTTTTTTTTTTTAAGGACATTGATCCTCTCCTACCCTCAGAATCTCATTTAAACCTAAGTACTTTCCAAAGGCCCCACATCTAAATACCTTCACTTTGGGAAGGTTGGGCTTCAACGTATAAATCTGAGGGTGATACAGACAGCCCACAGCAAGATTTATCTTGCATTTGTTCTGTTATGATTCTTTCTCTCCAGTCCTATCGCCTTCCCCATAAGCACACACTTTTGAGAAAAGTTCATGTGGTCCTTTTCCTTCACCTTCTACACACTCAGTATATTTGTTCAGTGTAAATAATGTAGGTTTAAAAATTCACATAAATAAGCTGGGCGTGGGAGTGCAGGCCTAAATCCGGAGGCTGAGGTAGGAGAATCACAAATTCAAGGCCAGTGTATACCACACAGAGATCCTGCCTCAAACAACAAAAACTCACATAAAAGATGTATGATAGGGCCAGGGATTTAGCTCAGCAGTGTAAGTGCTTGCCTGGCAAGCACAAGGTTGTAAGTCTGCTTCCTGATACCCCCCCACAAAAAAGATATATAATAGAGCTCGTTTGATTTTTAATTTGTTCACATACAAAATTGTTTTTGATATACAAAAATGTGATTATATATATAATTCTAGTTTATTATTTATATTATAGTAACTAAATGCATATTTCATATTTTATCTATCTAGTCCCTTAATAGCGAACTGATATATCTTTTAAAAAGCAGATATTCTTTTAATCCCTAAAAATTTTTATGAACTTTAATATCCAAAATGGTGTTATGGCCCAGAATGCTATAATACAAGAAATAATGGTGTCAGTTTTTTATGTTTGAATTTTCATTTGGTGGTTCCAAAGTCTTTATATTAAAAATATGTGGCATTCGGGCTGGGGATTTAGCTCAGTGGTATAAGCACCTGCCTGGCAAGTGCGAGGTCGTGAGTTCGATCCCCAGTACCGCAAAAAAAAAAAAAAAATGTGGCATTTAAAATTTTCTTGTGGCCAGGCTTGGTGGTGCATACCTGTACTCTCAGCTCTGAAGAAACTGAAGCAGATAGATTGCTGTGGGTTGGAGGCCAGCCTCAGCTGCATAAGCGAGTTCCAGGCCAGCCTGCACTATATAGTGAGACCCTGTCTCAAAACAAAGCAAAACAAAAAATTGTGTATGTGTGTGTGTGTGTTTGTAGGTAATACTGGCAGTGTATTGGGGTCTTAGAGCTCAGAACAAGCTAGTATTCTGCCCAGAATATTCTACAATTGTGAATTATGAATTATATTTGTTCAAGATATTAGCCTACTTATGTGTGTGTGTGTGTGTGTGTGTGTGTGTGTGTATATATATATATATATGTATATATATATATATATATGTTATTTTTTTTTATTTCAGGACCACTAAGTCATCCAACTGGAATAATAATAATCAGACTGATTATTCTGCTCTCAGTGATTCCCAGTTCCTCTTTGGATCTCAGTTTTGTCCGGAGAATTCAGAGACCCTGTCAGCACCCTTAGACTTAGGTGCTCACTTGAGACATCCAAAGCAGTTACAACAGAATTCTCTGGATGTGAGTCTGATTTCCAGAATTTCTCTACGCGTATTTCATAGTCATTATGGAGATAAGCTATGAAGAAGATTATTCTGTTGGAATATACTTTTTTTATTTTTTGGTCTTTTTGAGACAGTGTTTCAGTATGCAGTTTAGGCTGGCCTTGATCTCACTTTGTAGCCCAGGCTGCCCTTTAACTCATAGTGATCCTTTTGTCTCAGCCTCCTGAATATATCCCTGCCTGGAATATATTTTAGAATTGTACATTTATAATGACTACCATCCTGAATCAACTTGTGTTTTATTGTTAGCTCATTTGATGTGGTGGTCTGAAATGAAAAAAAAATATTATTTGCAGTTTATCCTTCTACCAAAACAATATAGAATATTGTTGGTCTCTTGAACACTTCTAGAGAAAAACAAATATCATTTCCTAAGTCTAATCATACTATAGTTTGTGAAAATTTCACAAGAGAAATAATTTTCATAAAATGAGGGTAAACTGACATAAATTTTATTTTAGATGGGCGTTTTTTTCCCCTTTGGCTTGGGGAATCAAACTCAGGACCTTGCACTTGCCAGGCAGGCACTAATGCCACTGAACTATAGACCTGGCCCTTTAGATGGACTTCGTTTTCTATGAAACTTCATGGCCGAGTGTGGTACTATGCCTAGCTACATCTTTGATTTTTTTTCACTTGCTTGACTTTTTTGAGACAAATCTGTCCTCTTTTGAAACTCAAAAATGTTTTGAATCATTTTTGGTCTAGAACCATGTTTAGTTTTATATATAGACCAACCTCCATCAAGTAGGGACATAAAGCATAAGGTTAGGTCAGAGCTTTAGGTTAGTGAAGTAGGCTCTGAGGTTAGTAGGTTAGTACAAAGACTGGTAGTGATACTGTTACTGAATAGCTCCTTCTAAAAGCAGCTCACCAAATAAAGGTCACCAGGTTCTGGGTTGCTCACCTCTGTTTTGGGAGTTAGATTCCAGGTTCTTCTCATATTGAATAAAGAGTTGAATGAAATGAGCCAAAAGAAGTGACAAACTTTATTTGTAAAAGTAAAAGTGAAGAGTGAAGGAGAAACTGGCTCTGCAAAGTGAGCTTAGACCAAATAAAAGAGGAAAAAGCAAGATAAAAGTATACCCTGGAGGAAGCAGGGCAGGTTATCATAAGGGAAGTCATAATAGCAAACTCTTCTTGGTGTCTGTACCCTTTTATACCTTCTGAATCTTGAAGAAACCCAAAAGAAGTTTTGTATATGGGTTCTGAGAGGCAGCGGTGGGATCCTGTGCCTCAGGCTGAGGTCAGGTCTAGGCCACCCTATTGAAAAACTGTTCACATTTTCCTAAAAAGTGCAGGGCATGTGTTCTGGGATCTTGTAGTTAACAGGTCACACCCACTTTCCCGGTCAGTTCTGGCCTCATTTCCAATGTCAGTGTAAAGGAAAATAGATGTGTTTGCTGAGTGCTTCAGGTTGTTTTCTAAGAATGCAGGAAATGATGAGCTGAGTATAGTGGTAAACACCTATAAACCCAGCATCTAGAAGGCTGAGTCAGGAGGATCACCATGTGTTTAAGATCAGCCTGGGCTATATACTGAGAATCTACTTAAACAAACAAACAAACAAACTACAGGAAATGGCTCATCACTGCCACCAGGCTCACTGTCCAGGTCATATCAAACTTGCAGGTTTTAAATTTGCTGGCACCAAAAAGCAGCAGTTTTCCAGGTGTGGTGGTACTCTCCTATAATCCCAACTCTGGGGACTGAGGCAGTTTGAGGCTGGCCTGGAGTACATTAGCAAAACTTTATCTCAAAATAAAATGCAAACAGCAATTTGAGTCAAACCTATTAATATAAAAACTTTAATACATCATCTCAGAACCAGTAATTTGTCTTGTTACCTATAAATTTATGCAACTGATTTCAAGCCATTTTATTTAACTTTGTGTGTGTGCACGTGTGGGGTGTGTGTGTGTGTGTGTGTGTGTGTATGTGTGGTGTGTATATATGGCTGTGGGTGGTATGGGTATTGAATCCAGGGCCTTCCACACTGAGCTCTATCCCCAGGTTTCCTTCCTTCCTTCTTTGGCAGGGTCTCAGTTACTGAGTTTTCCAAGCTGGGTTCAAACTTTTAGTCCTCCTGCCTCAGGCTCCCAGAGTTCTGGGATTATAGGTTTGTGCCACCACACCTGGCCTTACCTGACATATTAAATGTCTCTGTACTGACAGAAACTTTATTAGTAAAAAGGGTTGCTTTACTATAAATATAATTTTCTGGTGGATACAAAAAATTAACATATATGCTATATTATTTTAGCGATATGGTTTTCAGATAAAAATGATTCTTCATTATACAGAAAATAATGAATTCTATAATATCTTTATGTGAAAAATGGTTTATCTTTTTTTTTTATTTAACAGAGTGAACCTAGTATTTTCACAAAGTACCAGACAAAACCCCAACTCTTTGGAGGAGAGACAAAGGATGGGGGGTTATTTTCCCTTCCTTTGCCAGTTGGAAAATCAAAGTGCCTCTTGAAACAGTTTGAGGAGAAAAACAAAAAAGCAAAAGACAAATGTGACAGGTATGGAAACTTTTCAAATGGATAAGCAAATCTGTGTTTCCTGAAGGAACAAAATGGAATGTCAGTAATCAAATAATTCAGCACTTCTGGAGGCAGAGACAGGAGGATCACAAATTCAGGCCCAGCCTGGGTAATTTAGTGATTTAGGGAGCCCACACCTATAATCCTAGCATTCTGGGATGCTGAGGCAGGAGGATTGATGTTTCAAGCCCAACCTAGGCAATTTAGTAATTTAGGGAAGACTTTTAAAATTAAAAGAGCTAGGAGTGTAGTTCAGTATGGAGGCCTGGATTCAATCCCCAGTCTGCAAGGAAAAATAAAGATATATACACACAGGACTGAGGATATAGCTCAGTACAAAGGCCCTGGTTTTAGTCCCAGAACCAGTTTTTAAAAATCAATTCAGTTTTAACATCATAGCATATATTAAGAGTTCTTCATGCTGGGCATGGTGGTGCGCACTTGTAATCCCAGTATGTGGGAGGCTGAGGCAGGAGGCTCATTGTGAGTTTGAGACCAGCCTGGGTACAAAGTGAGCCCAAGGCCAGCCTGAACTGCATAGTGAAACCCTGTCTCAAAAAGACAAAAGAAAAAAAAGTCCTCCAAAGAAGCAAAATAAGTAAGATTTGCATATATTACAGGCAGAGTCAGCGATAGAGACAGATAAGAAGAGATACAAAAAAGGGGGGTAATGACACATGCCTGTAACCCCAATACTCGGGAAGCTGAGGCAGGAGGATCACTATGAGTTCAAGGCCAGCCTGAATGAGTCAGAGTGAAACCCTGACTCAAAAACAAAACAAAATAAAACAAAACAAAACAACCAACCACTTAAGAATTCCTCTTTTGATGGCCCTGAAGCAAGGCCAGCAGATTGTTGTAGCTGCTGGTTTCAAAAAGGAGCCTAAAGAGAATTCTTTCTGTGGTCTGTTGGCCATTTCAGAACTTTGGAAATGGAATGGTCAATTCATCAGAAAGAAATAGCAGGTGAGTATGGCGGACTTTGGGGGGCCTGCAGGGGAGAGACCCTGGTGCCTCGGGACCTGCGCCGTGTGGTTCCCTCGGGGTGCTGGGGGGGGCAGGGACTCTTCCCCTCTGTGGGGTGGCTGGGGAGTGTGGCTGACTTTCAGCAGCCCGAAGGAGAGAGACCCTGGCACATCAGAACATGCACTGTGCCGTTGACTCGGGGTGCAGGGAGAACAAGGAACTCCCCCCCTCCCTGGGGGCGGCTGAGAGTGTGGCAGACTTTCGGCGGCCTGAGGGAGAGAGACCCTGGTGCATCGGGACCTGCACTGTGTGGTTGACTTGGGTGCCGGGAGAACAGGGAACTCTTCCCGTGGTGGGGGGGGGGGCGACTGTGATCCTGCCTGCATGTGGGCTGAGAATCAAACGTCTCATGTCATCCTGTCCCCCATCCCGTGTGCCCCCTCCCCCTCCCCCCTGCCTAGCAAGTGGGAGCCAGTAAACTACACATCTTGTGAAAAGATTGGCTATATTATTTAGTATGAGCTCTCCATATGCAAAGATAAGGACAACCATTTGGAAGAAAACAAGAGACACTATGACAGATAGTGAAGATCTCTGGCTGTCTAGCTTTGAAATTTATGCTTATGTTCCATTCTGTTCTGTTTTGTTGTGTTTAATTTTACTCCCTTTTAAAATAAAATTTAAAAAATAAAAAAAAAAATAATTCCTCTTTTGGCTGGGTATTGTACTCAGGGGCTCCTGCATGTTAGGTAAGCCCTTCTAAATTACTACAACTCTGGCCAGTATAATGCACAAATTCTGAAGTCATAGTTCAGGCTGCTTTTTGCACTTTGAAATGTTTATATTTGTAAGATGTATTCTGAATTTTATACATTTTATTGATTGATTGATTGATTGATTGATTTTTGTGCCGGGGATTGAACTCATGACCATGTGCTTGCAAGGTAGGCGATTATGCCGCTGAGCTAAATCCCCGGCTTAATAGTTATTTTTTTCATGGCAAATGTGAGATGAATTAGGACTACTAAACCAGGTATGATGGTGCACACCTGTAGTTCCAGTTCCTCCCATCCTTGTAGTCCCAAGCTAAGGCAGAAGGGTCTCTTGAGCTCATAAATTCAAGACCAGCCTGAGGCACATACTGAAACCTCATGGCTGGGGCATGGGAGGTAAGAATGAGAATATGAATGAATTACAATGGCTACATTTATTTATTTTTAGAGACAGGGTATTGGTATGTAGTTTGGACTGGCCTTGAACTCACTGTGTAGCCCAGGCTGGCTTAGATTTGCAATGATCTGCCTGCCTCAGCCTCTCAAGTGCTAGTATTACAGGCTTGTGTCACCATGCCCAACACCTATATTCATTTTTTGGGGTTCGATATTCATTTTTATGTAAGGAAGTTGGTCAGAGAAATTAGTTACTTGGTAGTAAGTTATAAAGCTGCCTCTTTGCCTGCCTTGCAAGCTCGAGGTTGTGAATTCAATCCTCGGTACCAAAAAAAAAAAAAAAAAAGCTGCCTTTTAAGATTTAATAGGCAGCTTACTTAATTATTTCTATAAAAATGAAGACCTATTGTATAAATCCTAAATATATGTTAGAAATCATAGAATTAGGCTGGGTGTTATGGTGCACATCTGTAATCTCAGAAGGAAGCTGAGGCAGGAGCATCATATATTGATACATAAATATATTATATTGATACATTGATATACTATTTAGTGAGGCCCTATCTCAAAAACAAACAAGCAAAAAAAACTCATAGAACTGTTTGTATATTAACTTCAGTATAGTGGTAATATAGTCAATATAACAGTAAAACTAAGATGTGTTCAGGAATTTTGGACCATTAGAATGAAACCACTGCTTTCTGAAGTCATTGTTGCTGTAAAAATGAAAGTTGGTTTTTCCTACTTTGGTAAACACTTGACTTGCTAAAATTTACTCTTATTTAAAATATATAATATAGATTTTTTAAAATGTGATTTTCCTTGGAAATGGTCACAAACAATTGGTGTCCCACTTACTCTCTCTGGGCTCTGAGACTTTCGGGTTGAGTTCCATCTCTGATCAAGCAGTGTTCTGATGCTGTCTTCCATGGACACTTGCCATGTGCATGGAATTATCTCTGTTACACATTGTTTCAATATTTCAGAAAATGTTTTTCTTTTTTCTTCTCCAACTCTAGTGAGACTCTGTACAACTTCGTTTCCCAGGTCAGAGAAAGCATTCAGAGGGTAAGTTAGCTACATTTCAAGGATTTAGAGCGTTTTACTTAAGACCTTTAATAATTAAATTGTATTTCTGGATTTGGTGGTGCATGCCAGTAATTCCAGCACTTGGGAGGCTGAGGCAGGAAGATCACGAGTTCAAAGCCACCCTGAGCTACGTAGTGAACTTAAGGCCAAGGTGAACTACATAGTGAGACCTTATCTCAAAAAGCCAAAAAGGCCCAGGGATACAGCTCAGTGATACTTCCTACCTAGCAAGCATGAGGCATGAGGTCATGAATTCAATTCCTGACCAAAAAGGGGGGGGGCAGGGGATATAGCTTAGCAGCACAAGTACCTGCCCACAAATGCAGGGTCCTGAGTTTGATTCCCAGTATAAAAAATAAAAGCCAAAAAAAGTATAATATAGTGACTTTAATTTTAACCACCCTGTTTTATTAATTAAAAATTAAATGACAGTTTTCCAAGTTAGTAAAATATATGTGCTGCTGAAGCGAGCACTCCGAAGTTAGTAAAATAAATGAGTATTCTGTGATGTCTTTTTCAACTTTGGGTTCCTTAGTTACAGACATCTGTGGAAGAGTCTGAGGAACGCCTCAGTTCAAGAAGTCAATCTGTTTTGGATTGTCTGGAGACTGTAGCTAAGACAGGTAAGTGTTTCCTGTGGGGGAGAGGTGTCACCAGAGGGCGCTGGTGAGCAGCCACTGTGAACTGTCTGACCTTTGCGCGCTGCCTGGGCCGTGGCCCCCATGTTTCAGGTCAGAGGATGTGTGCCTAAGAGGAGTTCTGGAGAGAGGCAGAGCACACATTAGGCTAGGTGGTAGGAGCCGCCGCTATGGTGCAACACTGATTCTAAAGTGTCTTTTGTGAAGTGCTGTTCCTCCACAAGTAACCCTGCTGTCCCAAGGGTCTCTCTGCCAGGTTTCTCATCTCATTGGTGAAATGAGTCAGCAGCTGCTCTGAGTTCTAGAGGACCAGTCCCTGCTGTGTTGTCTATAGACACACAGAAACACTGCTCACTAAAATTTCAGAAATGCTCCAGTTACCTGCCGTTCTTCCTGCTGACCATTTCAGTGAGAGTTGTTTTGTGTTGGATCACAACATCCTTCTCAATTTTAGCTAAAGTTTATGGTTTGTAAAATCCCCTGCTCCCCCAGTTAGTGATTTACAGGTAGATGAAACCATTGCTTTTGCCTTTACAACCAGAGGAGAGAAAACATATAATCCTTCTTAGCAGATGCTTCCCTAGATTTACTAGTTTCTAAGCAAAATAGAGAGTCGATGACTCTGCATCTATACTTGTTTGGCTTTGTCTATGTTTATTTTTTATTTTAAATCAATGGAAGTCAACATTCAAATGCCATGGGATGAATCGTTCATGATTTACAAAAACTAATGCCTTATGTGGCATAGAAATTAATCCCCATCTGTCTGCAAAGAAACACTGTGCTGCCTGTTTGCTGGCTTCCACCAGCGCTGTCCCCCACACAGGCCAGCTGTGCGTCTGTTTGCAAACTGATGCTGGAGCCTTAGGACTGCTACCCCCACAAGAAGGAAGTAACAAGGCAGGAAGCAGAAGCAGGTCATGGATGCTTCTTTGTATAAGGTGATAGAATAACTCATTTGTAAGTGCCCAAGGAAAACTATGTTAAATGGCTGTCACTGTGACAAAATACCTGAAATAATCAACTTATAAGGAGGAAAGAAAAAAAAATTTTAAAAAAGGAGGAAAGATTTTTTTGGTTGCTTAGCTCTGTTGCTTTTCGTTTTTGTTTTTGTCTTTTCGAGACAGAAATCTTGCTATGCTCTTCAGGCTGGTTTTGACCTCACTTTGTAGCCCAGGTTGGTCTCAAACTTGCAATGATCCTCCTGCCTCAGCGCCCACCACCACCACCAGTGCTGGGATTACATGTGTGTACCACCATAACAGACTTTTTTTTTAACTGTTACTTTGATACTATGGCAGCATAGTACATCATAGCAGGTATGCATGTCAGAGGAGGCCTGTTGCCCTCATGGTGGCTGGAAAAAAAAGAGAGACAGGAAGGGCCCAGCTTCCTGGTATTTCCTTTAAGGGTACAACTTGAAGACCTAACTTCCTCCCATTAGGCTTTCTTCCTAAGGGTCCCACCATTTCTGAATAGAAATGGCTGGCAAGGAAGCTTTTAACATATGAACCTTTGGGAGACCTCCTAAGCCAAAGTATACTCTTTTTTTGTTCTACATTTAGAACTGGGTGAATAACTGGGTGTGGTGGAACTGGCACACACCTATAATCCCAGCACTCTGAGATTGGGCAGTTTAGTGATTTAGTGAGACCCTGCCCCCAAATAAAAAAAAAATTTAAAAGGTCCCAGGTTCCATCACCAATACTGCAAATTAAAAAGAAAAAAGAAACTTGAAGTACACCAAAGGAGAATTGCAGCAAAAAGTAGCATTTAAATCCCAAGGTTCACAAAATCAAAGCAGGACCAGACACGGTGGCACACAACTGTGATCCCAGCACTCTGGAGACTGAGGCAGGAAGATCACTTTGAGACCAACGCTAAGGTCAGCCTGGGCAACATAGTGAGTTGAAAGCCAGCCTGAACTACATAGAGGGACCCTGTCTGAAAAAAAAAAGTAAGTAAGTAGCAAACAAGATGATAGCAGAGAGGGGACTGGAACTGAATTTGGCTTGTAGGAAGCACAGGGATCTTGATTTTGTTGTTGTTGTTTTTTGTTTGTTTGTTGTTGTTTTGAGACAGGGTCTCACTATGTAATTCAGACTGGCCAGCCTGAACTGCATAGGGAGACCCTGTCTCAAAAAAGAAAAAAAAAAAAAAAAACAGCTTTAGGAAGCTGGCTTCACGATGACAGCCACCAGAAGGAGAAGGAAAGGGCTGTACTCCCATGGAGGCACAGGAAGGGGGTGAATGTTTGCTGAACATCAGTGTGATCTATGCATTTATCTTCCCTTTCACTCCCACTTGAGTTTCATGTTTAGTTTCTGGGAATGTCCCTTCCTTTGTTGGAACTCCAGCTAAGTGTCTTAGAAGTATATTTTGTATTTATCCAGCATCTAAGAGTTTGTGGAATATTTTTCCATCCTGTTGCTGTTGGTATGTATCATACTAACAGGAAATGCAACAAATCTGGGGCCTTGACATGGGTCTGAAGACTTTTCATATTCCCTCCATGGATCACACTACTGCTGCCCTTAAGTAAATACCCTCCTAGTGTAGTATGTTTCAAACTGTTGATTACCACCAGTTTTTTGTTTTGTTTTGTTTTGTTTTGTTTGATACTGAGAATCAAATTCAGGACCTTGTGCTTACCTGGCAGGCGCTTCTGTTGCTGAGCTGTATCCCTGGCCCAACTTTTGTGTATTTTTATATAAATGCTCAGTTCACATATATGTAATACAGAAAACATTGACCCTAACTAGGTAGAATGCACTCTGTATTTTCTACTTTTGTTTTTTGAGACAGGTTCTTACTATATAGTTCAGCTGGTCTTGAATTCACTATGTAACCTAGGCTGGCCTCAAATTTGTGGTGACCCTCCTTCCTCAGCCTTCCAAGTACTGGGATTACAGGTGTGCTTCACCATGCCAGGCTCTCCAGAATGTTATCTTTTAATCAAGGTTACTGTAGACTATCACTATCTAGTAAACTATTTACTTGACTCTTCTTTTGGTTGAAGATTCTCTATCAGCAGTAGTTTGATCCAAAAAGGGAATAAGAAAAGTCTTTAGACCTACGTCAAGGCGCCAGATTTGTATGATGCAGTTATTTATTCCTACTGATTTGTAAATTGTCTTGTGATTTCAGTGAAATTTCTTAGCTTTTATTTACTGAATGGTTTCTTCAATTGGAAAACTTTTCATGTCAAAATACTTCCTACAAAATTAACGCATTTTTCCAAATCTTCTTTTTAACCTTGTTGCTTAAAATATAGTAAGATTGTCAGGCACAGTGGCACAGCCCTGGAATCCCAGTACTTGAAAGGCTGAAGCAGGAGAATTGCTGTGAGTTTGAGACCAGCCTGGGCTACAAAGGGAGACTGTGCCTCAAAAAATAAATAAATAAATAAATAAATAAATAAATAAATAAATAGGTGGGCATGGTGGTACATGCTTGTAGTACCAGTACTCTGGAGGCTAAGGCAGGAGGATTGTTGTGAGTTTGAGGTCAGCCTGGGCTACATAGTGAGTTCAAAGCCAACCTAAACTATACAGTAAGACCCTGTCTCCAAAAAAAAGGGCTGGCTGGGAATATAGCTCGGTGGTACAGTGCCTGCTTGGCAAGCACAATATCCTGAGTTTAATTCCTGGTACCCCCGCAAAATACATAAAGTCAGACATGGTGGTGCAAGCTTGTGGTCCTAGTGCTTGAGAGGCTGAGACAGGAGGATCTCTACAAGTTTGAGGCCAGCCTGGGCTACTTAGTCACTTTGAGTCTAGCCTGAACTACATAGAGAGATGCTTTCTCTAAATAAATAAGTAAGTAAATAAATAAATAAATAAAACAAAATAAAACAAATACATAATAAAAATAAAGTAAGATTCTTTGAAATTTGAATGTGACATCAGTGGTTCCACAATGTAAGCATAAACCCATAAGAAAAAAATCTTTTCCTTCCGCTTTTACGTCACAGCAGCCATATGAATGTCCTGTATGAACATCTCATATGAATTTTCTGCACATAATCAATATATTATGAATGGTGATCAAATCATTAAAAAACTAGAAGAAAGTATAGGCAAAATTTTGTAATTTTACAATGAGAATAATGTTTTCAATTAAAGCATATATAATTGTTAAGAGTAAGATTTACCTATATGAACACAATGAAAGAGAAGTTCTGCTTGTTAAATTAAAATATAAAGGCCGGATATAGTTGTGACCAGTCTGTAATCCCAGCACTGAGGAGGCTGAGGCAGGAGGATTGCTGTGAATTCAAGGCCAGTTTGGGCTACACAGTGAGTTCAAGGGTAGCCTGTACTACAAAGCAAGACTTTGTCTCAAAAAAAGCCAGCAAGATGCTGTTCGAGTACGTATGGTTTGCTCCCAGACTTGTTTTGTGGGTAGAATTCACCCAGCCAGTGAAGGTTAGGAAGGGCGTCACTAAAGGAAAATGAAGGTGGTTAAGGTGTTTGCTGTTACCTAGAAAAACTCCTAGGACTTTCCTTACTCTCTTAGCAGCACACCAGGGAAATGTAGAGTAACAGGAAAATCATTAGCTATCGACAGAAACAACTTGCTTTTATCAGAATCTGGGCCGTTGCAATGCTGCACATCTGGAATCCTAGAACTTGTGAGCCAGAAGCAGCAGGATCTCAGACTTGAGGCCAGCCTGGCCTACACAGAAAGACTCTGTCTCAAAAAAAGAAAAAATTACCCATCCACAGCAATCCTGCCTCAGTGCTGGGATTACAGGTGTATGCTACTGTGCTTATCTTCATAACTCAATTTTTAAAAAATAGACTTTGGAAGCCAGATGTGTTGGCACATATCTGCAGTCTCAGCACTCTGGAAGACTGAGGCAGGAAGATTGCAAGTTCATGCCCAGCCCAAGCAATTCACCAACCTAAAAAACCTGGTCTGAAATTTTTTAAAAAGGGCTGAGGATATGGGCCTGGCTTCAGGCCCCTGTAACGACACAAAGAACCCACTACAGCGTGTGCATTCTGGGTTTGCTGCTACTGCCACACCAGGAGTGGGGCGAGGAAGGAGCCTGGTGCAGACTACTGTAAAGATCCCAAGTACATCTCCCAGAGGTCAATGACACAGGCTGCAGGCAGAGGACTTTCCACACTCTCCAGGGAGGCTCATGCGCTTTGTTTCCTCTCTCAGCCTCTGTGTTCGCTGAGGGTCAGTAATGTCCACTGTTGCTAAGAAGCTCTGCTATTTAAGGACTCTTGTAGAGAAGGGTAATTACATTTGCTGTGTACTACAGATACAGATACTTGTGCTATGTGCACAGAGGACTGGAAAGTATTTGGCTTATCTCAGTTGGAATTTCTCACCCTGTCTTTCTCAGCATTTATTGTAAAGAGTTAAACACTCTCTCGTGCCTGGCATGGTAGCACGTGCCTGCATTCCAGCACCTAGGAGGTTGAGGCAGGAGGATCGCCATGAGTTTGAGGCCAGCCTGGGCTACATAGTGTGACCCTGTTTTAAACAAGACAAAACAAGCAAACAAAAACCACTGCCTCATTTTCATGTTTGACTTAATATAAAATGAAAAAATTATGCTAGTGCTGGTGGTGCTCATGTGTAATCCTGAGGCAGGAGGATCATGGTGAATACGAGGCCAGCCTAAAGTACATAGAGAGACATTGTCTCAAATGACAAATGACAAGCAAAATGAGAAAATTTGTTAAGACTTTTGTTTGTTAAGATGGTCTTGCTATGTAGTCCATGGTGGCCTTGTGCTAACAGTGAACCTCCTGCGTCAGCCTCCTGAGTACTGGGATTACAAGTGTGAGCCACCACACCCAGCCAAGAATCTTTTAAATATGATTTAGATAATTATAAACAGGGTGGGGATTTAGTTCAGTAGCATAAGTGCCTTCCTGGCAAGTGTGAGGTAGAGAGTTCAATCCCCAATACCAAAAAAAGAAAAAAAAAGTTAATTATAAACAGACAAAAAATACCTGCTTTATTATTCCTCGTTATTTGTAAATTGTACTTGCTATCCACTTGATTTTTTTTCTTTTTTTTTTTCATTAGGCACTTGAGATATATGTAAACTTAAAATAATTTTCCTGTGCTTACCAATATAGAGCTAAAAGAAGGATTTTTGAAGTATCTATTGCAATTCTTTTTCCTCTTCTGTAACACTTAGAAATCTGCCTGAGTAGGAAGTAAAGGAACTTGTGATTAGGGCTGGGGATTTAGCTCAGTGGCACAAGCACCTGCCTGGCAAGTGTGAGGTCATGAGTTTGATCCCTGGTACAAAAAAAACAAAAAACAAAACAAAACAAAACCTAAAGGAACTTGTGATTGTTTCTAAACTAAACTAGGTTGTAGACTTTTAATATTCTTAACAAGATTATGATGGAGAATCAAGTTAATTATTTGTAAATAGCTAACAGTTTGTATAGTGCCATGATTGAACACTGCATTTTTCTCCCCCCTGGTATTGGGGACTGAACCCAAGGACTTTTCACTGAATTATATCCCCTAGCCTTTTTTATTTTTATTTTTAAATTTGGAGACAGGATCTTGCTAAATCTTGCTAGGCCTAAGCTAGACTTGAACTCATGATCCTTTTGCCTCAGCTAGAATTCCCAGAGTGCTAAGATCACAGTGCTACCATGCCTAGCAACCAGTTCATCTTTTTCCCACAGATTTATTTATTTATTTTTCAAATCCATTTTATTTCAAAAAGAAAAAAATAAAATTTCAAAACACATCAGTCAGGGCAACAATGGTACGTACATGGTGCATTGTCATCTCCAAATCATTCACCCAGAGCACAAGACATCCGCATTCAGTTGTCTAAAAAATACCAGCACAAATCTTTCTCTTCAGTGAACTCAGAAAATTAGCTAGTATATATATATGTATATATATATACACACATATATATATATACATACATACATATTTAGCTCACACTGGTGAGACAACACAATGTTTACATGTATGTCTTATCTATTTCACTTATGAGTGTGGTCTCAAGTTGCATTCATTTACCTATAAAAGTCTCCAGTTTATCCTTCTGTATGGCTGAGTAGTACTCCATTGTATAAAATAGCACATCTTTTTTTTATCCATTCCTCAGTTTCCCCTGATTTAGAATCCTATTATTATTTGGATCATTTCTTTCTGTTTCTTTTTTTCTTTTTGAGACAAGGTCTTACTCTACAGTTCAGGCTGGCTTTGAAACTCACAGCAATCCTCCTGGCTTAGCCTCCCAAGTGCTGGAATTACAGTCGTGCACCACCAGGCTTAGCACAATTTGGGTCATTTCTAGTCTCGGTTCTGTACTTTAATCTCCCATTTTATTATCTGAACTGCAAGAAGAGTGCTCTTTGGTTGGTTTTGGGAATTGGTTTTGTTTTTTTTTTTTTGTACCGGGGATCGAACTCATGACCTCACGCTTGCCAGGCAGGTGCTTATGCCACTGAACTAAACCCCCAGCCCAGTTTTTGTTTTTTGAGACAGGGTCTCCTATGCAACTCAGGCTGGCCTCAAACTGACTGTATAGTCCAGGCTGGCTTTGAAGTCTGGATGATCCTCCTGCCTCAGCCTCCCAAATCCTGGGTTTACAGGCATGTGCCTAAAAATGCTCTTTTTTTAAAAAAAAAATATCGGTATCACATGTCACGTACTTTTAGCAATTTAAGACATAATTTATATGCCGGATGGTTTGCTCATTTAGAATATACAATTCTTTTAAAAATGTTTTTATTAGTACACATTTGCAGTATGTGATTACATTCATTGTGCAGAGCTGCTACAGGTACATAACACATCTAAATTCTTTTGATAGCCATTTCCCTCCTCTTCCCCTCCAGTGCGTGCCTTTTAAAGAGAAGAGGCAGTTGTGCCAACTTTCTGCCTCATTGTGTCAGTGACTAAGTCTGAGGACCAAGTCTCGAATCTTGCTGTGGCACACATATCCCCAGGCCCTGTCCCTGCTCAGCTCGCGTTAGACACGCCTGGCTCATGCATCCTCCCTGTGGACTGGCTCTTTCTTTTGCCAGTAATATTCTCCCCCTTGGGTTAAGGGTGGTTGAGCTAAGCAGCAGCTCCTTAGGGAAGGAAGCCTTGCCTCACCCTTGAGACTGACCAGCATACTTTTCCTCTAGAGCGCTGACTACATCCATCAATAGTTACTCGTAGAATTACTCACCGACTGCTGTTTTCCCTGGTAAGACTATAATTTTAAGAAAGCTATATCTTTCTTAAACCAATGTGGTGGCACATAGCTGTAATCCCAGCACTCGGGAAGCTGATGCAGGAGGATTGCCTTGAATTTGACATCAGCCTGGAATGTATACCAAAACCCTATCTCAAAAAACAAACATGAGAGCATTATCTTTATTTTTTTTAGCTTTCTCTTTCTTGGTTAGTGTTAGGTCTATAGAGCCTGGCACATAGAATGTGCTCATTAAATATTTGTTAAATAAATGTAAAATCAGCTTTATATGACCTATAGTCTAGCAAGAGGATGGCAATAATTAATTGCAACACAATATGTTATTAAATGTGATGTGGATCCAAGTGTAACTAGGAAATAACTAGGGTGGCACATGATGCTAGAGCCCAGCGCCCCAGCAGAGAGGAGGAGTACCCCACCAGACAGGAGCAGGAGTTTCCCAAGGAGGTGACAGTGAAAGCACAAGGAGTGGGAATTAGCTGGACTAAGGTAGTGGCTGGGAGGGGAGGCAGGCATGACAGGAATAAAAGTAGGAGTCTTCCAAGCGGAGGAATCCACATGCACAGAAGACAGACACCAAGCCTAGAGATGAGAAATAGGGAACAAGTCAGCATGGGGCTCCTTATCCAGGAGAAAGATGAGGGCTGGTGGCACATGTCTGTCATCCCAGAACATAGGAGGCTGAAGCAGGAGGATCACAAGTTCAAGCCTCACCTGGGTAATTTAGCAGGACTCTGCCTGAAAAAATGAAAAAAGTTGGAGGTATAGCCTAGCATGGAGGTGCAGGGTTCAATTCCTAGTACAAAAGAAAAATTTTGGACTTTGTTCAGTGGCCAGTGGGATGCCATTGAACCAGTGACAATTTGGGGGCCGGATAATATCCACATGCTGCAGACATCACGCTGCTGACAGACCCAGAAGGAAGGCTAAGGGGCATGGTCCTGTCCTTTGATCCAGGTGGCAGATTCTCAAGGTCCCTAGCAGGTACTGATGCCGGCCAGGACCTCAGGGAGGGAAAGGAAAAGAAGCCGTGAGGAGCCGCTCTAGCTGGCGAGGACAGAGTCCGGGGTGCCAGGACAGAAGGTTCAAGGAGTCCATGCCAGTGTCTCACTCCCCCTTTTCCGCCACTGTTCTGGGCAGGGGGACACGCCACAACCCTCATGGAGTAAATGGTCATTGTCATTCTGTATTTAGTGCAAGAGACTGCATGGGCCCAGAGCGACATGAGGTTTGAGGCAATACCAGAGAAAGGCAGTGCAGAGCAGGCCATCCTTGAGATGCAGAAGAAATTTGACGCTGTGAGTATAAATCTCAAATTCTTTGTTCATTTTTGGCTTTGTAACTAAGATCCAGAAGGACAGCTGAAAGTTGCACATTTTCAGCCAAGACCGGAGGCTAGCACAGGTGCCTTGGGAATGAGCCAGGGTACAGGCTGGCCCCCCAGGGGTCCCCAGCAGGGCGCAGCCCCAGTGCCTTCCCCAGAGTGTGGCCGTGCTCACCCTGAGGTGTCCGCTGGTTGCACTCACATTTATTGTACCATTTGCCTTGCACTACCCGTTATCCGCTTTCTCACTGCTCCGCAGAGACAAACAGAGTTTATAGAAATGAAGTCCAGCCTGGAGCGCCTTGAGGTTTTAGTTGTCCAGCAGAGTAAGGACTTCCGGCAGCTGTGTGAGCAGTTAGGCCAGCTGTACGTGCCTGAGGTCCTTGCAGAGCTGAAGAGGCTGATCCTGGCACCTGGGGTAACTGGCCACAAGAAAGATAGCGCTTCTCAGAAGTCACCACCTCTGGCCCAGAGCCTCCGTTTCATCAATCAGAAAAAGCTCCCCTGGGAAGAGCCAGTTACAGGGCAGACCCAGGCCACCCCTGCTGCAGGGAGCCCCAGGGCAGGCTCCCTGACACCTGGGGAGTTTGGCGTCTGGGCTGATTCTCTCCAGAAGGCTGCACTGCTAGCAGGTGAGCCTTGTAAAGGAAACAGGAAAGTACAGGACAAGGCAGTGCAGACTAACTGCCAGCATCCAGAAGGAAGTCCTAAGAACCATGGCCCCAGCATCCCAGGTCACCAACTATGTGCTGATGGAGACCTGGCTTCCCAGGGGGACACGCAGCTCACAGCCCTGGACTTAATCAACACGGCAAACAACATTCAGAACACCTGCCCAGGATATCATGGCCAAAGCGTGGTTTTTTGTGACTCACGTGAACAGTTGGCGACTGAACAGAAAGGCAAGAGTGCAGAAAGAGGGAAGAAAGGAAAGAATTGGCAACTCAGGAAGGCCCGTAGGGGCAGGCTCCTGCCTAGGAGGCAAGCGCAGACCCCGAGCAAGACCTGTGCCCCTAACCCTAAGTACCAGCGTCCCCAGTCTCCAGTCTCCAGTCTGCAAAAGCCCCCAGCGGGGCAGCAAGAGCTTCTTGCTCCAGCCCTATGTGTGCAGACTCCCAGTAGCTCCCCAAAATCAGACTGTCCTGTTCCAGGAGACAGAGTCAAGCTCAGAAAGACAGCAAGAGCAGTAAAAGGGGGCACCTTACAGCTTACCATGTGCCCTTCCAAGGGAAGCAGGCTCCTTCCCAGCAGTGTCCAGGGGGACCACCAGATGAGCTGGTTCAGCAGCCTCAACCCCGAAGGCTCAGAGCGTGCTCTGTGTAAGGACGCAGGGAAGAATTTACTGTATCACCTGCGTTTTGATAGCAGCGATGATGACTTTTGAGCAGCCAGCAGTGACTTTAGCTGCTGGTTTATTGATCTCACCTAGACTGACAGTTTGCAGAACACTTGAACTGGCACAGCAGAAAGTCCCCAGCCTGCTGTGCTGGCCAGAGGCCCTGCTGCAGTACAATCAGCGGGTGGTGGGCACAGCCCCATTACTCTGGGTTTCCAGTGCTCCTGCCCATGTGAAAGGCATGAAGGACAAGTTCACCCTGATTTCTGAGAAGGAAAGGTCGGGGGATGAGATACAGGACTTCAGCCCAGGGGTGGGCATTGGAGCATGACTGTCCATCCTAGGGAAAAGGGGACTGACTGGCTGTGGCAGCATGACTGTCAGACACAACAGTTTTCGCCTGCAGAATTTTCCTTTCTCGTAACCTATACCTTCCTGGGCCACAGATCATTTCTTCTTATCGTTATGCAATTGTGGTGCCAGAGAGTTTGCATGTTTCTATCAGAGGACATGTTACAGATCACACTGTCAGTCTTGGGAACAGAGGAGGTGTATCAAAGCTGCCGGTGAAAGAAAGGTATCACACGCTAACTGTCCAGAGCACCACTGTTTCTAAGACAGCGGAGTCCAGTTTTTCTTCCTAGCTGTTTTTTGGTTTTTTTCAACAACTTTTCAACCTGATGGTAGTGTCTGCGGATCCTGTGTTATTGCTGGAAAGCAGTAGGTCTATTTACATATTTACATATTCTTAAGTGTTTCAATTTTTCCAACATGTATGTCTTTTGTAATTAAAAATAAATAAAAATTTAGATAAAACCCCTAAAAGCATTTTCATTCAAGTTTAGTGAACTGGATCTTCCAGTTTGATTTTTGTTTACTTAAGAAATTAAATAGATTAGATGCATATTATCTTTTTTTTAAAATTTTATTTAAAGAGAGAGAAAAAAAAGCAATACAGAAAAAAGGGTAGAAACAATACAAAATCTCAAAAAAAAAAAAAAACCATAAATCACTAGTTGACAAACCACATACTGTCCTCCCAGAAATAGCTGTTCATGTTACAAAATTAAGACATACAAAGTGAACATACAGTGAGGATGCAAACAGTTACAAAAAAGCAGGATGGAATAAAGCCAATTGAGACAGTATAGTGAAGTTGGTACAGAACATCAAAGCAGGTCAGCAGGACAAGAGTAACAGGCAACATTGTACATCTCGTTGTCTTCACAATAGTTGTTCTTCTACTAGGTACAGCAAAATCAAAGAAATACACAACATTATAGAACACATCAACACAGAGTATTGAATAGAGCAACACCGTTAATCAGGACAAAGCAAAACGGCGATAAAAATATCTGCCTTCAGAGATAGTAGAAGGAAACTCCCCCAACTTGCTGTACCAAATATGGTCACCTCCTAAGAGATACCCGGATCCCTGGATCGCAGTTGTTAAGGGGGGGGGCGGGATATGTGGTATGTTTGATTCTAGGCCCACGCCCCGGTAAGCAGCAGGCTGCTTACTGGTTGGCTCGGCGCCCTAAGTTCCAGCATGGCGCGGATCTCAGGAAACGCTCTGGCTTCTTGTTTCCCCGCCCTGGGGTGGCCGAGGCTCCCCAGACCACAGTCACTTCCCAGGGCAGCTGGCTGCTTACTGGTTGGCTCGGCGCCCTAAGTTCCAGCATGGTGCGGATCTCAGGAAACGCTCTGGCTTCTTGTTTCTCCGCCCTGGGGTCGCATATTATCTTTTTATTCTAAGTCTCTCACAAGATGATTTTGAAAGCCAGGCATGGTGGTGCATGCCTGTAATCCCAGAACTCAGGAAGCTGAGGCAGGAGGATCTCTGAGTTGGAAGCTGGCCTGGGCTACACAGTGGTGAGTTCTAGGCCAATTTGTACTATATAACAGGACCCTGTCTCAAAAAACTAGGGCAGAGGGGAATGATTTTGAATAAGTAGTATTCTATTTATGGTGATTTTATTTTTTCATTTTTAAAAATTTGGTACCAGGGATCAAACTCACGACCTCATGCTTGCCAGGCAGGCACTTACGCTACTGAGCTAAATCCCTGGCTTGGAATATTCCATTTAAACTGGGTTTTCTTTTCCTCTATTGTGTGAAACTTAAAATCTTCATGGAATGGATGGTTTCCAGAATTTTCCCATTCCTAATTCAGTGCAGTAAGTGATATTAGAAGTAGGCATAATGACACATGCCTATAATCCCAGCTCACAGGGCTGAGGCAGGATTTGCTGTGTGTTGGAGGCCAGCTTGGGCTACTCAGTGAGATCTTATATCAAAAAACCAAAGTAAATAAATAACAGACCAACATTAGGTGACATTAGGCCCATAGAGTGGGTGTCATAGTGGGTGTCATAGAAGGCAATGGGTTTTTACTTTGTCGTCATCTTCTTCTTTTCTTCTTTTTGGTTTCTTCTTCTTCTTCTTCTTGGTTTCTTCTTCTTTTTGGTTTCTTCTTCTTCTTCTGTTTGGTTTTTACTTTTTATGCTTTATTTTCAGGAATATGTGTCCCATAAAAGTCCAGAGGACCCCGGCCATGGCAGTGTGCATCTGTAATGGGGAATTTAGCAAGAAGGCCCTGGGTTCAGTCTCTACTACTGCAAACCATGAAAGTTAAAAAGAAAAGGCCTGGGAATGCAGCACAGCAGTAGAGGACTTCCCAAGCATGTCCAAGACCCAGGTTCAATCTCCATTACTGAAAAAAAAGTCTGCTAGCACTGTAATCCTGAGCCAGGGGTTGGTGGTTTGAGACCAGTCTGAGCTCTCTCCAAAAACAAAAAAAGCCGGGTATGGTGGAGCACGCCTGTAATCCCGGCACTCTGGGAGGCTGAGGCTGGACGGTAAAATTGAGCCCAACCTAGGCAATTTACTGATTTAGCAAAATGCTGTCTCAAAAAAAAGGACTGGAAATATAGCTTCCTCTAAAGGCCCTGGGTTCAATCCTTACACCTAAAACACAAAAACAAAACCAAACCTCAGGAGGAGCTGGATTTGCCTTCAGCACCCAGGACGGAAGGGCCAGACTCCGCCCCACAGTGCTCTCCTGCGGACTGCAGGCTGCAGGCGGCTTCCTGGGCCTGCAACTGGAGGCCTGGGGTGCTCAGACCAGCCGCCCCTCAGGCGGAGGCAGTCAGGTTTGTCACACTCACAGGCTGCCTGCCTGCCTGTTGGCCTCGGTTCCCGTGTTCTCTGCAGCCCCCACAGCCTCCCCTGCGGGTTTCCCGGTTTCCGTTGTTTGTGCAAGCAAGGTGTGGAAGGAAGAAGGCCAGCCACACCCTGGGTTCCTCCAGCCCTTCCGGGACTGAAGGGAGGAACTGGCTGCTGAGCTGTTAGCTGGGCTTACAGACTAGAGGACCCAGCATCTCCAACTCGCTCTAGGTCTTTTAGTCTCTCTTTTTTTTTTTCTTTTTTGTAATACGTCTGTCTATGTTGCCCAGGTGGTCTAGAATTCACAGTTTAAACTATCCTCCTGCCTCAGCCTCCCTGGTAGCTGGGACTACAGACATACCACTGTGTCCAACTCATCCCATGTAGTTATTTTATTTAGAGTTGACATCCCGTGAGGAGAACTCTATCCATATTTATAACTGTGACCTTCTTGAAGGGTCTCACTTTAAAATGCCAAAGAAGGGCCTTTGGCTCTTGGTTCTGCTGTGTCACGACATCCTGCGTTTCTTCAGAAATATTTCATTCTGGGTAGCAAAGTCAAAGTTCAGAGTGAGTCAGGCATTTGCAGAATGAGGGATAAACTGTCTCCTAACAAGGCAAAGTTAAGTAAAATTGCATTGCCTGACTCTGGGATCACCAGGAAAGGACATTGTTTCTCTTATTGTTTGTTATTTTATCCCAAAGGCTTTTACGCCCCTTCTTAAGCTCTGCATTCCCCTGTGTGCGTGGGACACAGCCCAGGCGCTGGCTGGCGCAGGGTAAGGGACTTTGCAGAGGCGCATGGCTCTGTGCGTGGCTGTGGGGCCAAGCCACCGGCTCCTCTCCCGTAGCCACACCTCAAGGCGGAAGTGAGGCCCACTCCCTATTGTAGGCTCAGCGTGGGGGAAAGTGAGTGTCTGACGCTAGTCACTGGGACATATTTACTGCGATCAAGGATTGCTTTTTTTTTTTTTTTAAAGGGTCTTGCTATGTAGCTCTGCCTGGCCTCAAACTTGTAGTCATCCTCCTGCCTCAGCCTCCCAGGTGCTGGGATTACAAGTGTACACCATCGTGTCCAGCTTTTTTATTTTTCATTTGGTAGTATTGGGGATTAAACCCAGGGCTTTGCACTGTGCTACATCCGAGGTCTTTTATTTCTTTATATATATTTAAGGAAAAGAAATATGTGTACATATTTTAATACTAAATTTATTGTGACACTGTGAGATTTAAAAAGTTACCTATGGCTTCTACAATTACAAGAAGTGCTCAAAGTAGTGGCCATGAGCTTCCAGACTGTTAGTAAGCTGAACTGCTGCTTGGGTCACCTTGGTCACTGAGATTGCTGCACATGCATTTTTAATTTATTCTCTAAGGGCCAGCAGCATGGTCGGTTTTCTGTGGCATACAACATCCTCTAAGGTTCCTCATATGAGGGTAACACCATCTGTTGAAAAAACATTACTATTTTTCTTTTCCTGAAGTGTGTCTAAGTTGCTAAATTGCTGGGTTTGAATTTGTGATCCTCCTATCTCAGCCTCCCAAAGTACTAGAATTACAGGCATGAGCCACTGTGCCCAGCAAGAGATTGCTGTTCTTATGCAACAGCTTCTTGTAACCCTGTCCGGAAAGCAGAGCCTTTTTACAGTAATCCTTTGCCGTTTCCCTCTTATGTGTTTGGCTTTAGAAGCAATAAAATGGCTTCTCATAAAGGGTTTCCTGCAGTATGCCCACTGATCTCTCCTGGAAAGTTCCCAGTAGCTTTTCTCTCACCCAGGGTAGCCCCACTACCCTCAAGAAAGATACTAGATGTTAGGCATGATGCCACACATCTGAAATCCCAGCACTAGGGAGGCAGAGGCAGAAGAATTGCAGCAAGTTCGAGGCAAGTTCGAACTCCATAAGAAGTTCAAAGCCAGCCTGGACTATGTAGCAAGATCTAAGCAAAAACAAAAACAACAAAAAAGAAAGATGGTGGATTCTTACAGAGGTTGAGTAGTTTTTGATAGGTTTTTTTCCTCATGCAGGAGTTGCCTTTGGTGCTGGACAGCACCCCCTTGTGTTAATTTCGCAAACCCGCAAGTCAAACCTCCCGCTCTTTGCGCATGTGCAGAGGCTCCTCCTATCGGCTGTCAGTGCGTCATTCTGCCCGCCCCTTTAGCTCCGCCTCTGTTAGATATCAGATAAAAGGGCCGTGATTGTTCCTGAAGATGACGGAGGCTGCCAGCGTCTTCTCAGCAGTTCTTCTGTTCCCCCCCCCATAAAGGCCTGTTTACCTTCCTCCTGCTCTCAAACGGCAAAAAGCCAGTTTTTAAGTTCTTAAATGCCATGGTTCAGGCCCCAACTCATCAAATCAGATTTTCAAACGGCTTAGTACAAAGACTCCCATACCAGGGCTGGGACGCGCTGTCACATTTCCTAAGTAAACTTCGTTTCCGCCCAACATTCAGCTTGAGGTTGTAGGGTAGCGCATGGGCCGGGAAGGCAGAGACAAGAGAACTGCCTTGAGTTCAAGGCCACCCTGGGATACATAATAAGTTCAAGACCAGCCTGAACTACGTTTTGTCTCAAAACACAACTATTCAGCTGGACCCTAAAATATTAATGTTTTCCCACACTCTCAAAAGAGCAGAGAAGCCACCTGCTGGCCGACCTGCCCCTGTCTCCGGACAACCGTGCTTTTTCAGAGATCCTCTGCGGTCAGTGGGAATCATCTCCAAAGCCTCCCCCTGCTTGCAGGAATCGGTGGTGTTTGCTGCCGTGAGGCTCCTGGAGCCTTTAAGGAGGGCATCCAGCCCTTTTGCAAAGCTTCATCAGTCTTCTTCAGCCCCCAGATTATCCGTCTCCTTCCAATCCACAAACCCCTCTGACAGCGTCTGTGAGACCAGATGGGGAGGCTCCAGGAGGAGGCCAAGGAGCAGGGCTAGTGGGGGCCTGATGGAGGCAGCCACGGCCCAGAGGAGAAAAGGGAGGTTGTGGCATCCAGGGAGCAGCCCATCCTGCAGAGGCACAGGCAGCTAACCAGTGCCCCAGTGCCGCCCTGGCAAAGCCCTGCGTCTAGGGCCAGACCCCACGGGCGGAGAGGCAGCAGTGCTCGGGGTGTGGCAGTGGTACCTTCCCGATGGGTGAGAGTGAGGTCATGGTTTCCCACTCGTGGCCTTTTTTCCCCCAGTACTGTGTATCCAAACCAGTGGGGCCCTACCACTGAACCGCGTCACAGCCCTTTTATTATTTTAAGACTCACTAAATTACCCGGCAAGCCTCCTGTCTTAGCCCCCTCTGACAGGATTACAAATGTGTGCCACCATGCCCAGCCTTTTGTTTTGAGAAAGGGTCTCCCTGTGTAGCCCAGGATGGCCTTAAACTCACAGTCCTTCTTCCTCAGCCTCCCCAGGGCATGTGTTATACGTGAACCGCGTGCCCGGCTAGGCCAGGCCTCTCCAGTTGTCCCTTGGAAAGAGCTGCTGCTCTTAGGGCAGAGCCTTCACTCAGTCCCTCATTCATGTAACCCTCAACCTTCCCCCAGCCCTGCAGCCTTCCCCGCCCGGGGTTTCTCCAGACCATTCCTGCTTTCAGTGCTGTCCCAACGCCCCCCCCCCTCTGTTTACAAAGCCGGTTTCAGTGGCTTTGCCATGAACCCTGGTGGGCTACAGCGTAGGACCTGAGACTCTCTCCTTATAGCGTTGGTAGGCCCCGCTTTTCACATTCCTTGTGCTGTGTGTGAGTTGGATTTGGACCTTAAAACTAGCAGGTTCCAAGGCTCCTGTTTATTCTTTTTTATTTTTCATTTTTAGGGTACTGGGTATCAAACTCAGGACCTGGTGCCTGCCAGGCAGGCACTTGTGTCGCTGACCTAAACCCCCGGCCCTGGCCCCTGTTTATTCTTGAATCTGCCTTGTTTCTATTTTGGTTCTGGTTTCCACATTGCAGACTGTTGTTTCCAGGGAGACAGTTCAGGGATTTCGGGATTGCCAAAATGGGGGGGGGGGACTCAAATGACATAGGATGTTGAGTTTCTCAGATGTGACCAGGGTCATCTGTTTCGTCTCCTTGAGCATGCTGTGGTCCCAGCTCCCTGTAAACCTAAGGAAACTTTATTAAATGAGATGTTCTGGACTCCTGCCTCCTCTGAGCTAAATTCCTGGAGCATGACTCCTCCTACCCTGTTCCCAAGGCACAGATGCAGCCCACAAAGGCAAGGTCTCCTTAGGGAGGCAGAGATGGGGAAACAATGTCAGAAGAGAGCCAAGGAGGCCTGTGTACCACTCTCCTTTTCCTTCTCCTTCTTCTCCTTCTTCTTCTCCTCATTCTCCTTCTCTTCCCCCTTCCCCTTCCCTTTCCCCTCCCCTCCCCTCCCCCTCTCCCTTACTGGGAATTGAACTCAGGACCTTACACTTGCCAGGGAGGTGCTTGTGCCACTGAGCTGTATCCCCAGCAAGGGACACAACCCTGACCAGTGAAGGACTGCTGAGAAGCTACTCTGAGACCCAGAGCACCCAGGACTCTTGTGTCAGTCAGGATTACTAGAGAAACAGATACAACACAGATATACAAATGTGTAAGAAATTACAAGACTGGTTTACAATGGTCAGCCACAAAGTCCAATAAGGGATTGCAAGGGAGTGCGCAGAGGGTGTCTGCACGCTAGACTCAAGGGCTGGAGCTTACTGCAAGTTCCCAGCTTACTGCAAGAGTCCCAGGTGGAAACCAAGCAGTCTGTGCCAGGAGCCAGGAGACAACGTCCAAGATAAAGGTGAAGACTGGCAGCAATCCGTCCTCCTCGTTTGCCTTTTGCTATACACAGGCTACTCCCAGGTGGGTGTAGCACTCACCATCTGCCTGCCTTCCTGTTGCACAGGATGAGGGTGCTACAAACTGGGGACCCTGGCCCCTGCTGAATCTCTTAGTTAAAGTTCTGATCTTCTCACACTGACACAATGAACAATATCCTAGAATGGTAATGCTTGCCTTCTATACCCCGGAAGGTAGAGCTGCTGAGTCACTGAGGGAAGCTTCTAGGCGGCTCAAGCTGACACACTGTGTAAACCAGAACTCTCAAGAGTCCTGTCAGCCTTCCTGGACTCCACTTGGGTTTGCAGAAACTGCCAGTCTGGCCTGGGCAGGTACTTTGTGGAGTGGTGTCCACAACTAGCGAGAGAGATGAGGATTTCAAAACGAAACGAAACCTTAGGACCAGGGTATAGCTCAGTGATACAGCACTCATCCAGCATGTCCCACAAACACAAAACAAAGAAGCCAGGTGTGTTGATAATCCCAGAACTTGGGAGGCTGAGGCAAGAGGATCAAAAGTTTGAGCTCAGTCTGAGTAGCAACTGTTCGAGATTGTACCGAAATGAAAATTTAAAAAGGGTTAGAGGATGCAGCTTAGTGAGAAGCCCTTTGGTTTTTTTTCATTGGCACATAGTTTTTTTGCACTGTTTGTTTTTAAAATTATCTTTTTTTTTTTTTTTTGGTACTGGGGATCAAACTCACGACCTCACACTTGCCAGGCAGGCGCTTAAGCCACTGAGCTAAATCCCCAGCCCCCTATCGTTTTTTCTTAATCGAAGGTCCCTTACTGGTCCTGCTTCCCTGAGTGGCCAAGGGGGGAGGGCTGGGGGGAGCCAGCCATCAAGGAGCCCTCATGGCCACAACATTCCATTTATACACAGCACTGACCAGACAGCGCAGAGTCACTATTTCGGTTAGAAGCTGGCAGCATGGGAGGGGGCAGTAGGTCGGGGGCAGGGATGTCATTGAAAATTACAGCCCTCCCTCCCGCCAAGCTGGCTGCCTGAGGGGAATTTGGTCTCCTTCAGCTCAACAGGAATCAGATCAAAAGCAGCTTGGGCAGGCCAGAACCATCAGGCATGGAGGCAGGAGGAGGGTCCAGGGGCAGGGGTGCTGTTTGGCATTGAGGTGAAAAGACTGCCCTCTCCCTACTGGGGCCACTCCGGTGGGGCAGGAAGGGGGCAGCCTGCCATCCCCAGCCCCTGAGGGCAGGTCCAGGGCTGCCAGACACCCCAGGCAGGGACTGGAGGGACTGACAAAGGCTTGCCTTCCAGGGAGGTGACCGCACTGGCCCCCAGCTGCTCTGCAGTTTGCACCTCCCCTGTCACGATCCGCCTGTGATGGGCGCTTGATCCCTGCCAGCTTGTGGAACTGGAAGAGATCATTTTCACTTTTTTTTTTTTTTTTTTTTTTGGTACCATGGATCGAACTCATGACCTTGCGCTTGCCAGGCAGGCGCTTAAGCCACTGAGCTAAATCCCCGGCCTGTTTTCGCTCTTAAGGGTGCACACTCAGGGGCCCAAAAGATAAGCACCAGGTCCTCCTCCTCGCCCTCCTTGCGAGGTTGTGTCTCACAGGTTGTGTCATAGAGCGACAGTCCTGGTCTGACAGCCTCTTGACAAAGGTGGCGTAGGGGTCTCCACGGTCTGGCCCACGTGCCCCACCAGGCTCTCCTTGCCCTCCTCCGGCATGAGGTTCTCATCCTCACTCAGGCAGAAGAGCACCGCCTTCCTGTGCTTCTTCACTGCGTCTGGAGGTGAGGACCTGCACACCTTCATTTCACTGAACACCTCACCGGCGCCATCAGAAACAGCCACGTCAGAGGCCATGCTTTGGGAAGTGAGAGCGAGAATGCAAAAAAAGACATGGAGAAGACAAAACTCAGACAGTTGCTGCCAGGACCCGACTCTTTTTTTATTTCTTCAGAAGTCATAATGTCCTCTGCAGACAAATTAGAAAATACAAGAAAGGGCTGAGGGATTTAGCTCAGCGGCATAAGCACTTACCTGCCAATCGTGAGGTTGTGAGTTCGATCCCCGGTACAAAAAACGTAATACCTCTTATTTCCTCCCTAACAGTATCCCCACTTCCAAGTACAGGTTTTGAACAAAAGGCCTCACCATTAGCTACATTCCCAATGCTTTTAAATTTTTTTTAAATAATAAGAAACGTTTAAAAAATAAGAAACATGAGCTGAATGTGGTGGCACACACCTTTAATCCCAGCACCTGGGAGGCTGAAGTTGGAGGATCTCTACAAGTTTGAGACCAGCCTGGGCTACAAGGTGAGTTCAAGGCCAGCCCAAACTGCACAGTGAGACCCTGTCTCAAAAAGACCACCCTCAAAAAAAAAATATGAAGAAAAAACATTTGTTAGAGATTGCTTCTCTTTTTGTTAATGAATAATTCTTAGCTGTAATACCTGAGCTGAATAAATAAGTCATGTTTGAGTACATAAGGACAAATAAACACATGCTAAGTGGAGAAAAATATTACTACATATTTACTAGACTATTTCTACCTCTAACACTTCAGAAGCTTAACGATTTAGAGTATTCTTTTTTTAATTAAAAAAAATTTTTTGATGAGTATTCTTACATTAACGGCAAGAAAAATTAAATGAGAAATTCCTTTTTGAGATCACAGCTATGAAGTCATGTGTTTATATAAATTCTGCATTTGTGTGCAAACCACGAAACACACTTACCTTTATTCCTTGCTTAGACTTATCAGTCACCTAGCAAGATTTAATAGATACCTTTCCAAGAGACACAGCCTGAGATGTGTTTACATAACTTCAGTAAACCTCAGCACAACGGGAATGAGAGATGCAGTAGCCTTTTGCTATGTGTCAAGGCCAGAAGGAAGGAGGTCATAGGAAGGAATACATAAAACTGTTACAACCCAGAAACTACGTCTTGTTATGTTTCACCATGGTGCCACCTTCATTTTCACATAAGCATGATGGCATAATTCAAGTTTGATAAATCAGAAATCTTAATATTTAAAATTTATCTTGACTTTAAATCATTACTGATAGGTTTTTAGCCACATAAATCTGCCAATCATCATGGCAGAGGTCCAACATGCTGAGGAGACCATAAAAAGACACCCTATCAGTCTTCTTCCTCTGGTGCTCCAGATCCAAAATAGACTTCCTGTCTTTCTTTCCCCCTCTGGACAAAGGCACTCCAATCCCTAGATAAAAGGTCACTCCTCCTCCATCATCCCCAGCTAGTTTAGCACCACCCAATGAGAGTTAATGTAAGCAGTCACAGCCCTTTGTCTAGCCAAAGAGTCTCTGCATATCTCTGCAGCCTCTCCTGTGCCCCTCACTAAAGGCCTCTTCATACTTTGTTCCTTCTTCTCTCCTGAGCTGCTTCAGATTGAGTGCCAAAAATAATCAATTACCATATTAACAATCAAAACAGGTAAATACATAGGAAAGGGTACTATGAAACCACCGTGCCAGAATTGGTTTCTTGACACATTAGCTCATTTTTTATAGAAAAGGGGTAGTGCATCTCAGTTTGCTTACAAGCTAGGAGATCACTCTGAATTCTGCATTTTCTAACTGCAAACAGAATATAGCACTTACAACAGGTTATAAATAAACTGGTTTTCAAGCACAGAGCCAGCCCCAACAATACTACACTATTTTAAGAGACCTAAGGCAATGAATTCCATTTACAATGGAAAAAAGAACTGTGCAAACAAGCTTAAACTACCTTTTTGTGCCAGTGTTATAAAATGTAACTTTTAATAAAACCTTGACCCAAATGCTAGTAACTTCAGAAGAAAATCTGGGTGAAGGGGAAAAGAAAGTTAGTTCACTTAGGAAAATAACCACTATTTTTTTCCCTAATCTTAAACATACACAATTTATACATAAACAGCTGCTGTAACACTTTTACACAATCCCTATGTACTGGAACAAAAAGACCTAAATACAATTACCTTTTTAAACACTGGGTCAATACTTTACATAAATAACCATCATACTATGCCCCACCAAGTTTCTAAAATATTTACATAAAAATACCACCCTATTTTTTCCCTCTGAGTTTCTAAAATATTACATACTTTCCTCAACATCTGCAGCCATCTAGGATTTTTTTTTTTTGTACTGGGGATCAAACTCATGACCTTGCACTTGCCAGGCAGGTGCTTACGCTGCTGAGCTAAATCCCCAGCCCTGACATCCAGGAATTTTAAGGAAACTTTTGTGCATGATCTTAATTCCTAATTGCTGGCTCTTTGGTCTCAGTAATAAAAGATCAAAACCACCAGAAATGATGGCTCACTGAAGTCAGAGGAGAGACCTTGTCTTAGTTTCACAGGATGAAAGCAGTGCTGCATCCACCGGCTGCACGCAGGAGGGCACGGGAAGGACCTCGTCAGTTAGTCACCTCTACAGTCCAGATGATGTGTGTGCGGCAGAAATCAGAATGGGATCCTCTATACGAAGTCCAACGTACAGATCACACACTTCGAATGTTTTTTTTTTTTTTTTTCTGATCCATCTGCTCTATGGTCATAAACTCCTTTACACAGAAGCTGTGCAAGGCCTATCCTTTGAGCTATCCTAATTGGTTCCTCTTTAGTCAGCTGAGCTGCTAGCTGATCTGGCTGGGTGTTAGATGACTGGATCTGGAACGTGCTGCTGATGCGGTGGCGGCAGGTCCTTATCTCACCAAAGCCAGGCGGTGGCACTGAGACTTGTGAAGAAGGGAGAGGTCATCCAAGGTGGGGGATTTGAAGCAGTCCCCATCTTCGAAGCTGAGCTTTGTGATCTGAGTCTGAAACCTCTCTGGTCTCCGCTCCCCCACAAAGTTTGTTCTACCTGGTTTAAGACCTAAGCCTCGCCTCTTTCTGGTGCAGTGTTCAAGAGTCTTCGCTTTTTTAAAATGTTAAGCTACAGTTTCACGGTGCAGCAAGGCTGGCCTCGAATTTGTGATCTTCCTGCCTCAGCCTACTAAGTACTGGAGTTACAAGCATGTGTACACAGCTCTTCTAATAGTCTTTTGCTCATATCCATTTTTACAAATTTGGAATCAATTAGGGACGTGGCCCTGAAGCAAGGCCAGCAGATTGCTATAGCTGCTGGTTTCCAACAGGAGCCTAAAGAGAATTCTTTCTATGGTCTGTTGGCCATTTCAGAACTTTGGAAATTTAATGATCAAGAGTGTGGCAGACTTTTGGCAGCCCGCAGGAGACACCCTGGCGCCTTGGGACCACACCATGTGGTTGACTCAGGGTGCCAGGAGAACAAGGAGCTCCTCCCCTCTCTGGGGGGTGGCTGTGATCCTGCCTTCGTGTGGGCTGAGAATCAGACATTTCATGTCATCCTGTACCCCGTCCTGTGTCGTCCTTCCCTCCCCCCAACACTTAGCAAGTGGGAGCCAGTGAACTGGACATTTTGTGAAAAGATTGGCTATGTTATTTAGTGTGAACTCCCTGTATGCAAAGATATGGACAACCATTTGGAAGAAAACAAGAGACAATATGATAGATAGTGAAGATCTCTGGTTGTCTAGCTTTGAAATTTATGCTTTCTTATGTCCAGTTCTGTTCTGTTCTGTTTTTTTGTGTTTAATTTTACTCCCTTTAAAGTAAATAAATAAATAAATTAATTAATTAAAAGGGACTGGGGGCTATAGCTCAGCAGTATAGTCATTGCCTAGCATGTGCAAGGTCCTGGGTTCAATCCCCAGCACCACCAAAATACATAAATACATAAACAAAATAAACACATTTTAATTTTTTTGTTGTTTTTTTCAAATCAGGGTCTCACTATGTAGTACAGACTGGCCTTGTATTCTTGGCAGCCCTCCTGTCTCAGCCTCCTAGGTGCTGGGATTACAGGTATGTGCCACTATATCCAGTTTTTAAATTTTAAAATATAGATTTACAGAACTGCAAAGGTAATAAGCTCATATATACCCTTCACCCAGCTATGCCAGTGTTAATGTCTTAACTATTTACCCGGTGAAATGAACATCAAAACACTAACTCCAGTCTTCATTTGGATTTTACCTGTTTTTTCTTTACCATTTTCTTTCTGTCCTAGGATGCAGTCCAAGCTTTCACATTTCCTTTAGTCACTGTGTCTCCTCAGTTCTTGCTGGTCTGTGACTTTTGGAGTCTTTGTTTTCATTACTTTGATTTCTATATTTTTGTTTTGTTTTTGAGACAAGAGTTTTACTGTGTAGCCTGGGCTGGCCTTGAGCTCACTTTATAGTCTAGACTGGTCTCAAACTCAGAGATCCTCCTGCCTCAGCCTCCTCAGTGCTGGGATTACAGGCATGCACCACCGAATCCAGCTTACCTTGATGTCTTGAATGTCTCCAGTCTGAGCTGGTCCACCATCTGTGTCTCGATTACCAAATGGGGCCAGGTGGGACATGGGTTTTCATTAGAAGACCACAGGTGATGCCCCATCATATCCTCAGGATGACATCCACATGACATCACTGGTGGAAGGGTTAATCTAGCTGACCCTTATGTGATGGCAACATGGGAAGGAACAGGACTCAGGCTCCCTGCCTCTCTGAGTGCCCAGCACAGTGGATACACCTGTACTCCCAGAGACTCTGGAGGCTGAGGCAGGATACAAAATTTGAGCCTAGCCTGGGCAACTTAGTGAGACCCTGTATCAAAATAAAAAAACAGCAACTAAGTGTGGTGGTGCACACTTATAATCCCAGCACTTGAGAGGCTGAGAGGATGATTGCAGGGGGTCCAAGGCCAGCCTGGGCTACATGTGAGTTCAGCGCCAGCCTGAATTACATAGTGAGACCTTGTCTCAAACAAAACAAGACAAAACAAAACAAAACAAAACAAAACAAAACAAAAAAACAAAAAAGGAAAAAGGTCTGGAGATGTATGTCAGTGTGTCAGTTTGAGAGAGAGGGAGACAGACACAGACACATTCAGACTCCAGTTAGGGTATTAGGAACGTGGCAGTTTGAGGTTCGAGACAGAGTCTCATTATGTAGCTCAGGCTGGCCTCAAATTTATAGTGACTTTCCTGCCTCAACCTCCCAAGTGCTGGGATTACTGGCATGTACTAACTACCAAACCTGGCCTGCTCTGGTTTTATAGACCTTAGATAGCCAGGCATCACTCCATCCAGCCCATGCATTCTTCACCTGAGCAGGGCAAGGTCAGCATGGCGAGAGCATGGAGAACCTGGCCTCCACCTCCTCCAGGGACCAGTATCAGGTAGCTTCTGGGTAGCCCTGCTTTCTCTTCCTCCCAAGCAGGCCAATGCCAGTGTCCACACCTGGCCCAGAACCAAGCTAACGCCTAGCAGGCAGGCCCAAGGGACAGTGGCCAGGCTCAGGAGCTGGGTGGGGCTATGCTAGGGAGCACATGGTTCTGCCTTCATGCCCAGAGGGGTTACCAGGCTGGGCGAAGAGGCCTTGACTCTGCCTAGAAGATGGCCCAGTGGGCAGTCACTCAGCTACTGGCCTTTTCCTCACCCTTCAGGTTGTTCAAATGTATATTACGAACAGCCCTGTGCCAGCCTCCTCACACCCATCCTCCCTTAGTAGCTCAAGGTGGAAGCCCAGTATGGTGGCACACACCTGTAATCCCAGCACTTGGGAGGCTGAGGCAGGAGGATTACAAGTTCAAGCCCAGCCTGGGCAGCTAAGCAATTTGTAAGATATGGTCTCAAGAACATTTTTTTAAAGGGCTGATGATTTAACTCAGTGAGAAGGTCCCTGGATTCAATCCCCAATACCAAACAGTAATTTTTCTACATGAAGTTTTGGTGATGTCCTTTCTTTCCAAGGGTGGGGCTGTTATATTTCTACTGCTATGTTCATGGCTTGGGGCAGTGACCTGGCCCGTCCTTCATCCCCTGCCATCTTAGCCCAGTAGGCCACTGCCATGGGAATCACCTGAGACCTGCAATGGGATGGATGAAGTCCAGGTGTGAAGGTGGCCAGGAGAACTGTACTCATCCTCTCCTTTCCTTCAGCCAGGGCAGTGTCTGTGTAGGGGTACGTGGCAGGTGTCCTATTGCGGGCACCAGGGGCCTCTGCAAAAGTCTCTGAGGTGGGAAGGACTGGTGGGGACTGACAAGGTAGGACTGGATATAAGGATACCATAGGCACAGAAAGGGACAGGGAGCCCCTAGGGAAGCAGAGCTGTGTGTTGGGGCAGCAAAAGGCCCATCCCAGCTCCAGCTCGATCCTGGCTCCGTGCCGGCTAAGCCAGTCTGGATGGGTGGACTGGAGGCCACAGAGCTCACCTGCTTCTAGCTTCTGCATGTTTTCAGGGCCCTTAGGGAACATCAAGACTCAACAGAGGCACAACTCACACCTGCCTGGGTGTGGGTATTGGGTATATTGAACATCAACCAAATAGAAACTTTCAAAATGTCAACACAAGTCAAAAAAAAAAAAAAGTAAGAAACATTTCAAAGCAACAAAATACAAAGATTGGGCTCTCAGCTGAAAGAACACAAGTAACAAAGTGAAAAGGGACTTGGTGACTGGAATTCTGGCAACCCTGGGACAAGCATGGCTTTGGGTGACCACTGTGGCTGCCTCTGCACAGGCTCCACAGCGGCAGCCTCTTGCTGAAAAGAAGCAAAGCTAAACTAGACTTTCCTTACTCAGCTTGGTACTTGAAATAGGTCATTAAGTTGTAGTCTTCTTCCAAGTCCAGAACTGTCTCGATGATACTCTGATCATCAAAAGCCTGCTTGAGGCTGCCGGGGTCAGTATCTGAGGCCTTCAGAGGGCTCTCATCCAGAAGCAGGGCCCATGCTTCCTCCTGGAAGGGTGAATCTTGGCAGTGACCACACACGCGGTTCAATTCGTTTTCAAATTCTAGTTTTCCAGCCAATTCTTCAATAGTTCGGATGCTTGTATGGTCTTAAAAATAAGAACATGGAGCTTTGTAGTTACAGCTAGCAGTTTCTAAAAGCATTTCAGACCCAAGTTAAAAACCATGAATGGAAGACAGGTGTGGTGGCACACACTTGTAATCCTAGCACTTGGGAGGTTGAGGCAGGAGGATTGCCATGAGTTCAAGGCCAGCCTGGGCCACATAGTGAGATCAAAGCCAACCTGAACTACAGAGTTAGGCCCCATTTCAAAAACCAAACACCATGAATGGGCAGTTACTCTCTGCAGACGGCGTGGAGAGGGCAGTCTTGCACGGGGACAGGCTTGGTACCCTCCTTTCTGACCCTGCCATTTATTCAGCTCCAACCACCTGCTTGTGCCCAAGAGGACACAGCCTGTCCTGCTTCTTGGGGAGCTTCCTCACTTGCAGGATGACATACAAAACCCAGGATTCTTGGGTAATCAAGACACTGCCAGGGCTGGTGAGGCTGAGGAGATGGTGAGCAAGGAAGTGATGGCTCAGCCCTCCTGAGGCTCCTGGAGGGAACTTGGTCCATTGAAGGTGCAGGCTGGCAGGGGTTTTATGGCTTAAGGCAAGTTACTTGCCTCACCAAGCCTCCTTTCTCCTCCTTCATAACCTGGAGAGCCTTCAGAGCCAACAGCTTCAGGCAGCACCCAAGGCTCTATACCCCTCACCTACCAGGGCTCCCATACCACACAGCTCCCAGTGGGTGTAGGCAGAAGGAAAGCAGCCTTCACACTACTACAGTAGATGTGGCCGCCTCTGGGGGCGGAGAATAGAAGGCTGAGACTTCAGCTGCCTCTACGCTCACAGCACCCACGGCAGCTGGATGCCTCTTTCCTACTCTTTGCCTGTGTCCTGTTGTATTCAGATCTAACTTCCTTGCCTTCTGGGACTCACTAGAACCAGACATTAATGAAATGGCCTGATCAGTGTGGGACTTCACTAGGTCACCAGCTCTACAAAGGCAGGGACAAGATTTTTTTTTTTTTTTTTGGTACCGGGGATCGAACTCACGACCTTGCGCTTGCCAGGCAGGCACTTAGGCCACTGAGCTAAATCCCCAGCCCTAGGGACAAGATTTGATTAACTCACTGCCCTCTGAACAGAATCAGCTGTGAGCAAAATAAACAGATGATACATGAGTGTTCTTTATTTTTCACCTTAGTCTTATGGTGACTCTGGGTATGGAGGACTTATTCGCCCAAGAAGAGAATGGCTGGGGCCTCCTCACTCACCAATCATATCAAGCAGATCCTTTGTGACTTCTTGGCTGGAACTGCTGAGTAGCACGTTTGAGTCAACTTTAACATCTCCCTCTGCATCTTTCCTGCAGCCCCCAAGTGGGGGAGGGGGCAAGGTGGGGAATTAGATCTTCAAGAAAAATACTGTAAACTCAGTGTCAGATAATCTAAAAGATGTAAACTAACCAATGGTTTTAAATTCTTTTTTAATAGCTACGGGGGATCAAACTCATGATCGCACGCTTGCAAGGCAGGCGCTATGCCGCTGAGCTAAATCCCCAGCCCCTTAAATTGTCATATATTTTGTGATTAGAGCGTAATGAGAAATTGCTAACATCAGTTAAGAAACTAACAGATTATCATGACTCACAACACTACAGGTGGCATCTTCCTTTATGGATACCAATATGCATTCTTCTGGTTAAATTGCTCCTTTAGTCACCTGCCTTTGGGGCAGCACGATGGGGGACTGAAATGACATCCAACAGGGTTGTTCTTGTGCTAAATCAAGGTACCTGGACCCAGACAGTTTGAAAGTGGCTGAAGGAAGAGGAGAGGAAGGTAACCTAGAGCTGTGGAGAAAGTTTCAGGGCAGGGGAGGGTGCAGAGGAGGCAGTCAGGAAGTGTGGCCCAGCCAGCTCCGAGGGCAAAGGAAGGTATTGAAAACTCCAGTTCAAGCACAATAGTTACAATGAAACTAACATTTTTGTTTCTGTAGCATAAAAATAAGGCTTTTCTTAAGTCAGGTCAACACTTGCTCTCTAAGGTGGTTTCAGTAAACAAAACAAAACTGCTTGTGGGCCTGACGCTGAAAAATGTGTGGACCTCCCAACACCTTGCTGCTCCCCGAGAGGAGGGAAGTGCACCCTCCACAGCTTTTCAGAAACAAGAACCTCCTTCATGGCGGCTTGGACATTATCAAGCGGGAATCACCTGAAGCTTTTCTCCCTCCAGTTCTCCGCGTCTCCTGCGGTTCTCCAGACTGAGGGGTGCAGCAGCACATTCTCCCTGCTGCTCAGGGGTTTCCTCCGAGGGCACACAGGTTGCGGCTTGGTGCTCCCCGGGCCACAGGGCGGCGCGTGGTCCGGGCTTTCTCGACCCCCGCGGGGCGCCACGCGCGCGGCCAGGGTGCCCGGGGCCAGGTTGGGCTCCTGGGAACGCCTGACCCCTTCCAGGGCCCGGTCAATGGCCGCTGTCAGCTCCTTTCTGCATCTTCTTAGTTTTTCGGACATTTCCCTAAAAGCGACCATGGTCTCCTTACAGAACATACTAGAACCGCGCAGAGCGAGAGCACGACGTCACGGAGGCGTCTAACACCGCGACGCCCTGGGCGTTCCCGCTCCTCAGGGGCAGTGACAGTGGGGCCCAGCCCGTGGTGTCCTTGTCCCCCCAGATCCCCCAGGACAGTGAGGCTGCCCACCAGCCCCAGCCCCAGCCCCAGCGTCCACCCACCTCATCTCCACCCGCCCTGCACCTGCTTCTCACAGCCACAGTCCAACGGTCACTACTGCATCACCTCACCGTGCCTGGCCCCGCCCCACCCCTTGGGCCAGGTCAAAGGTCAGCCAGCAGCTCCACGGGGAGGGGAGGGGAGGGGGGAAGGAGGCAGCCGTTAGTCTCTCAGAAATTCTGAGCCTTGCCCAGGCCAGGTGACAACGCCAATCTGGAGCAGAACTGGGCCGGAACTGGACAGACCACGTACTCAGCACCTTTGCCCGATGCCTTTTAAAGGGTTTTCTAATAAAAGTGACACAGAGTCAGTCATCAAGGGGAAGGGGCAGAACACCACCACCACTAGAGGTCCAGGGCCAGGGTACCCTAACACCAAGAGTGACTCAGTTCACTAGGAGCAGGAACACAGGAATTTCGAGAGGACTGAGTACAGAAACAAAGGGCTTCAGTAGCTAATTTTTATAAAATTATAAATCCATGTCAATGAACAGCAAAGGACAAAGGGACAACATTAAGTTTACACGAGGCTTGGTTTACTATGCCCGACTACTAAGGTGACCAGGATAGGCACCAGAAGCACAGGCCCTGCTGAGCCCTGCCCCAGTGTCTACCCTGTCCTGGGTTCTGGCTGGCAACTCCACTGTGCCCCACACCAAGGCTCAGGTCCACAGGCTTCTCACACCACCTGCTTAAACAGCACAGTTAGCCTTGACATAACTCTCTGAGCAAACGTGGCCTTTTTCTTTTCACACAAAGGAAGGGAATTTTCTCCTGTGGCTTTGAGATTCAGTGGCTGTCTCAAGGTGGCAATGGTGCTGCAGAGTAGCAGGGCCCCTGAGTCACATCAGTTGGTGTCCATACTGCAAGTGTCATCATCCCCCAAGCTCTGCTGCGAGCTGCCTGGCCTCATTGCTCTGTCACAGGAACCAGGGAAGCCAGTGAGTGGAGACTCCTTGCAACAGTTGTCATCCCGACGCTGGTAAAATAGCACATATGCAGCCTTTGTCTAGAACACGGAGGAGAAAAGTCCATTTACTGGTTTAAAAAACGGTCCATTTTCCCTAGCCTTCCTTTCCCTGTTTAACACTTCCAGAGATCAGCCACCTTGACCCTGCACACTGGAGGTGACCAGGAAGGCCCTGCCACCTGAGACTGGGCACTGCTGCCCCTGGTGGGGAAGGGCAGGTGCTGTATGACACAGAAGCTGGAGGCAAGCAGTGCTTCTCCCTTGGGAAGGGTCTCAGGAGAGGTAGCACCCCACAGTACCACATATACAGTCCCACCCACCTTCGGACTAGCTGGGCTTTACCCCACCCAGAAGGAAGACCAATGTAGAGCTGCACACTCACCACAATCTGGTCCTCAGAGGCCAGGGATACGTTGCTATCATCAAAGTAATACCATTTGCCATTGCACTTGTTCTTTGCATATGCAGTGTCTGCCAAGATACAGAAACATCCCCAGTTGTGGGGAATTAATCCAGCTAGTTTATCAGACTTGCATTACACACACACACACACACACACACACACACAGTAAAAATGATTTGCAATTTATGCCCTAATGAACAAAAGACTGCTGGTCTCAAACTCAGTGATCCTCCCATCTCAGCCTCCTGAGTGGTGGATTGCAGGTATGCACCACTATGCCTAGCTTTTTTTATTTTTTTAAATGAGGTCTCATTATGCCCAGGCTGAGTTCAAACTTGTGATCCTCTTGCCTCAGCTCCTCGAGTACTGGCATTATACAAGCACCCTATAATAACACCTTAAGATCAAGGCTTGAAGTATAATTTTGGAAAACTAATCCAAGAGTGTTATCTAGTATCAATCAATTTTATGGATAGAAGCAGTAATCCAGAGCCAGGAGATCCATGAATGGAGCTAATATTTGACCAAGACTACAGCTCTCAAGTTATCTCAAATTAACACTCCAAGGTGATCTCTACAACCTGTCCAGGCAGAGGGCTGCTATGTTCAGCAGGAAGCACCAGGCTTCTGTAGCCTAAAGGGTAATCTCAATGGACACCTGGTTTGTAGAGCTGGGATTTGAACAGGGGGTCTGAACTTCTCCCCCTTAAATTGTGTGAGCCAGGAGTCTGTGATTACATCATAATTTCTCATGCAGGTCCAAGCCTTCCCTACAGCCCACGCTTTCATCTTCATTCTACTGCGCAAGCAATAGGTGTTTGTAACAATCCCAACAGGCAGACCCAGGTGATCCTACACCCAGTATGAAACACTACAGAATCTAAGGGAAATGTGGTCTCCAGTCATGATGGCCAGAGTGACTAAGGGCAGCTGTTTAAACTTCTGCCTCAGTCTCCCCAGCATCCTACTGACTTCACAGAGTGGGAGGAGACCACCAGAGAAGAGCTAAGCCTGGCAGCACCGCCCTGACAAACAGTAGAAATGTAGCTTTCAGCCTTGGGGATTCCGACTAGGGGCCCCCATGAGCCTCATCTCCTGGGTGAGAAAATTAAGGCTTATGAGTCAAAATACAGTTAAAAAAATACTTTTGACCAGAATATGTGAACATTAATAGATATCAAAGTTACTTTTGGGAGAAAAAAGCAAGTTACAGAACTGTAACCACTGTAGGACATGGCCTGCTGAGAAATCACTACCAGTCACTTGGGCAGGGCCCCAGCTCTCACACAGGCAGCGTTTGGTCTTCCCAGCCCCTCCTATAGTGCTGTGTGACCAACAGGCCATCGTAACCAGTGCAGTGCACATGGAGGAGGCCAGGTGGACTTTGAAGGGCTGCCTTTTTCCCTTTGGATGGCACAGAATCCAAACATGAGGGTTCTAGAGCCAGTAGGTTACTCAGTAAGAACTGAGGGTCAAGTCACACTGTCACATGTCTGTCACCCTAGCCACTCAGGAGGCTGAAGTAGGAGGCCACATCCAAAGCCATTCTGAACTATACAGAAATCCTGTTTCTTTTTTTTTTTTGGGGGGGGGGAATACCAGGAATCAAACTAAGGACCTTGAGCTTGCCAGGCAGGCACTTGTGCTGCTGAGCTACATCCCTAGCCCCCGTTTCAAACAAAACAAGTAACTACATAAAAAAGAATTTTTAAGACTGGGCAGGGCAGCAGTACTAAAAAGTCCAAATCTTGTGTCTGTGAAACTGAAAGTGAGGTGCACAGCACAGTGTCCAGCACTGGGGAAAGAGGGCTGGCAAGGGCATTTCAACACCACCAAAAGAAGCAGATGTCAATACTCACAGTGGCCAACTCCCATGGCTCCATAGTGATTAGACACAGCAATGAGGTCGTACACGTAAGGCTGGGCTGATGGGTCACAGACAAACTCAGACATGTTCAGAGCTCTGAGCATAATACAAGAACAACTCTTAGATATGTTAAAATAGACCAGAGATAGAGATAAAATAGAGATAAGAGTAACCCAGCAATTCCTTTCAACAAACTCTGATACGAGGCATTCAAATACCTATTTAGGACGAAAATAAATGGGTCAGGGATTTAGCTCAGCGGCACAAGCACCTGCATGGTATGTGCAAGGTCATGAGTTTGATCGCTGGTACCAAAACAAAATAAACAAAAAAAAGGAATAACACAAATGAACAAGCAGGCATAGCAGTGCATACTTATAATCCCAGTGACTCATAGGCTAAGGCAGGAGGATCTCAAGTTGGAGGCCATTCTGGGCAACTCAGCGAAATCCTGTCTCAGAATAAAATAAAGGAGATGGTGCTCAGTGGTAGAATGCCTGTAAAGTCCTGGCTCAATCCCAATTATGACAAAAACAAAAACAGACCACAACTGAGGGGTGCTGTGGCCTGCGGTCTGACCAAATGACACCTTCAGGTCTGACACTGAAGTCACCTCCTGTGTAACTGTAATGGCAAACCAGACAGGGAGGTAAGGGCCTAGATTTAGGAACTAGGAAAGAATGGCTATTATTAACTGTTACAAATGGTGCTGCCAGGATTTAAATACCAAAATAGGCCCCCATAAAGCTTTTTTTTTTTTTGATTCAGTTCTGATGTTTGATTTTTTTGTTAGTTGTTCTATTTGTGACAGTGGGGTATTGAGGTCCCCTATTACAACTGTAGTACAAGTGCTTTTTTTTTTCCCCAGTGCTGGGGGTCGAACTCATGATCTTGCACTTGCCAGGCAGGCATTTACACCACTGAGCTAAATCCCCGGTCAGGTGCTTATTTTTTATGTCTGTTAATATTTGCTTTATACAGTTGAGTGTCCTAGTATCTGGTGCATATATATTCATGATTGTTATTTTTTCCTCTTAGATTGCTTCTTTTATAAAGATGTAGTGACTTTGTCCCTCTTAATCAGTCTTGGCTTGAAATCTACTTTGTCTGCAAATAGAACAGCTACCTCTGCCTTTTTTCTGCCTCCTTGTCAAATGGAAGAGGGTTTTCTGTCCTCTGGCTTTTAGTCTATGAATTTCTTCTTAAATTAGTTTCTTGTATGCAGCATAACATTGGATGTTGCTTTTGGATCCATTCTGCCAGTCTATTTCCTTTGATTGGCAAATTGAAGCCATTATCATAGATGGTTGTAACTTCTATGTACTGACTTATCCCTGTCATGGTATTTTCCTGTGGTTGACTTCCTCTTTTCTCCTCTGTTTTCTCCTCTGCTTGCCTTGCCTGGTGGATTCATTAGATTGGAGTTCCTGGGGTTTTGGTCTTCATTTTCTCTTTCAAGAATGTCCTCTGGAACACCTTAGAGTGCTGGTTTAGTGGTCATGAATTTCTTCAGGTGTTGTCATGAAAATATTTTATCCCTACATTTTGAAAGACAGTTTTTTGGGGTACATCAATGTAGGCTAGAGGTTGTTTTAGGGCTTGAACTGCTTTAATCCAAGTTCTCCTTGACTTGAGAGGGTCTGTGTTGAGAAGTCTGCTGTGATTCTGATGTGCTTCCCTTTATAGGTGATTTGTTTCTTTAACAGCTTTTTACATTCTGCTCTTGGGTTGAATTTCTGGAATTTTGACTGTTATATTCCATGGTATAGATCTGTTTTGATCCTGGCTAATTCGAGTTCTATATGCTTCACTTATCTGTATATCAAATTCTTTTCCCTTGCTTGGAGAGTTTTCTGCCATTACTTCTGGAAAACAGGTTTTTAAATGTTATTTGTGCTATTTCCTGTTTTTTCATTGACTGATCTAGCAAAGAAGCCTGATTTTGCATCATCTCTTGCTATTTTTAAGAACTCCTCTTTTTTTTTTTTTTTGGTACTGGGGATCAAACTCATGACCTCACACTTGCCAGGCAGGCGCTTAAGCCACTGAGCTAAATCTCCAGCCCTAGAACTCCTTTCTTTTCATGATCACTATTTGCAATCCTGTATTCTAGATCTGATATTCTGTCTTCACACTGGCTCATTCTGTTGCAGATACTTTCAATAGAAATTTTAAGTTCTTGAATATGTTTGAATCTGTTTCATGGATTCCATTTCTATGTTGGATATTCACAGCTTCCATTTTCCTAAGCTCCTCTATTCTTTTTTGGTACCAGGAATTGAACTGAGGACCTTGCCAGATGGGCACTCCTCTATTTTTAAAATCTGTATCTGCTTTAGAGTCACTAAACATGTGTATTATAGTCACTATCTCTGTAGTTATCTGAGAAATTATTTCTGACCTGATTTTTTTGAGAGCTCACTCATTGGCTTGGTTACTTATGCTTTACTACTTCAGAGTCCTTCAGGGGTGGCTTCTGAACTGCTCCACCCTATTACTCCCTGGTTTTGCCTTTGGTGACCTGGAAATCTGGGGTTTCACCTTGCCTAAGTGTCTGCTCATTTTCTTTTCTTTTTTTTTCCTGGTATAGAACTCAGGACCTTGCATATGCCTGGCAGGTGCTGTGCCACTGAGTTGTACCCCCCTTTTTTGTTTAATTCCTGTGTTGATGCTTATACACTGCTTGTGATAAGTGGCTTTACTGCTAGTGTTCGGTACCACAAATTCACAATGGCTAATTTTGCATAATTCCCTAAGAGATAAAATGGAAGTTTGGGATTATCGATACCACCCAGCTGAGATTTCCCACTGACTCTTCTTAGCATATGACCATCTATGCTCTCTTGAGTCATCCCAGGATTGTATTCCAGGACAAGATCCTTCTTAGCATATGATCATCTATGCCCTCTTGAGTCATTCCAGGATTATACTTGCCCATAGATTCATAAAGCTCTGAGTCTTCCACCAGATTGGAATCTTTTGCTAGCCCCTCCTACCACTGTATACACCCAATAAATAGTGGCTATTTAGGAGTGTGAGGAGGGAGACTCATCGAGGGACACTGACTTCCCAGCCATACATGTGTAACTAAACTTGTCTCTGTTTTTCATTTTTCTTGATGGACCCTTAACACAGACAAGTCACTGGAACTCTTCACTGGGTCTCTGCTAGCTAGTATTTAGAACCCTCAGGAAATAACTACTACTCAGAGCTATCTTCTGGGTGTAGCTGGCTTTTGGTTTTGGAGTCTGTTGCAAGATCCTATTTCTTGGGCTGGGGATATAGCTCAGTGGTATAGCACCTGCCTGGCAAGCCCAAGGTTATGAGTTTGATTCCTAGTACCCACCCCCCAAATCCTACCTCTTCATTTTATTGGGGATGAGAAATTTCTATTTGGCCCAGCCTCTGGTTCTTTGGCATTGGCCTGTAGTATTGTTTTTTATGATCATTAGGCAATCTCAGTCTTGGTTTACCAGGAAGGACAACTGATTAGAACAATTATGTCAACCTGGCTAAAGTAACAACAATAGTAATAACAAAGGGCCAGGGATTTAGCTGAGTGGCTTAAGCGCCTGCCTGACAAGCGTGAGGTTGTGAGTTCGATCCCCAGTGGGGGGGGCAATAGTAATAACAAAACTATAATCAGTAATAACAATAGCATCAAGCACAGCCTACAAAATGACAAACCATGTAACTGATAGTTAATTTGATACCCTTAACCACACGAGCCAAATTTGTGGTTATATATAAAAATCTAAAAGAAAACAGAAGATTATATTCAGTAAACAAACTCTCAGTATGGATTTTACCTTCTGGGGTAAAAATTTAAAACAGCTTGGGGAAAAATAGGGAACTAGAACAAGAAGAGATCAGAAGCAAGGGCAGAGTACAAAGTAAGATTACAAAAACTTTGGGAAACTGGTACAGAGGACAAGAGGGAAAGAAAGAAGAAATAAAAACAAGAACATCAACAAAAACAAACTAGAAATAATGTTCACATTCATGTGGTTTATTTTTTCAGTTTGCTGTTTTGGGGATACTGGGCTAGCACCACTCAAGTCTTTCCATACAAATCTTCCCCAAGCTTGTTAGAGTTGAGATTCTAGCCATCATTTCTAGTTAAGTCCTTTCTGATTTGGAAGAGGAAGTCAATCATGGACATATTCATCAAGTTACATGGTATAGGCAGGGGAAAGGAACTGGAGGAGCGTTTAGGACACAAAATAACAAAATAATATGTGTGGCCTGGGGTGTAGCTCAGCCGCACAAGTGCCTGCCTGGCAAGCACAAGGTCATGAGTTTGACTCCTGGTACTAAAATAATAATAATACGTGCAGCTGTGGAGGGTTTAGTGCGGCTAAGTCTTACTAGGTTGAAATTTTTTAAAGGGAAAAACCAGCTTTTGGCTGAGAGGACTTTTCAGTGAACTAGTCTGGTCCACTTAATCTCAAAACACCTCTGCAAAATAGGCACTATTTCCTTCCTCTAGAAATGGCATCAAAAAATGAAGTAATTTGCACAACACCTAACAGTAAAGTGCTGAGGCATTCCAACCATGCTAAACTGGGCGCCATCCCATTTTAAAACCAATGTTCACATTCATACAAAAGCAAGGATAAACAATCAAGAAGAAAGAAAAGAAAAAAAGAAATTAATAAAAAATATGTCCACCTCACAGTGTCTCTGCAGTCACTGGTAGAAAAAATGGCCAGAGTCCAGGTCCATGTTGGTTAATCCCAGGGGGCCAGCACCATTAGTTCCACTGAAGTTCAGGCCAGTTTCTGGCTGTGAGGCTGGAACCCAAACTGCTCAGCCTGTAACATTCCATGAGCCTCCTGCAGGTCTGAACGTGGGCCCTGGAACCTTCTGCATACTTGAACTCAGTTCCGCCTAACCCTGATACTAGGAGCCACTAGATGGAGCCAGCCTGCAGCTGCTGAGTACCAAGCTCAGTGGGCCCCTCTCCAAGATGGCTACCTACCAACTACCTTCTCCCAGAATGATGTCTGAACCTAAATAACTCACCAGCCACTGCAGTCCGCTGTGTCGTGCATTTCTTCACAGAGGCCTCCAGGATTGCTAGCAGTGACTGTGCATCTGCAGGTTCAAGCCACCCCTCCCACACAGTGAGTCAAAGTTCAGGGAGAAAAGTGCTGCTTGCCATCTCCTTGTTCTGAGTTCTCATGATCTCCCCATGGGCTTCAATTCTTGCTGGATCCTAGGGACCCACTGTTCTCCTTCTTCTCTTTCTCATGTTGCTAATATTCTAGCCTCTGGACACCAAATCTCATAGAGGTTCTTTCTCTGCTGTTCAGCACTCCACCATCTTCCCACAAGTCCCTCCAACGAATGTTTTTTTTTTTTTTTAAAGGAACTCACTGTAATTTAGGATGGCCTTGAGATCACTGTGCAGTTGAAGCTGTCCTCAAACTTGTTACAATCCTCCTGCCTCAGCCTCCCAAATGCTAGGATTATAGGCACGTGTCACCACACTTGGCTAGAAAGCTGCTTTTCCTACAATATTCTTATTTATTTTTTATTTATTTCATTTTTCTTGTGATAGGAACTTGCTAATTGCCCAAAGCTGATCTGAAGCTTTTTGGCTCAAATGATCCTCCTGCCTCAGTCTCCCAAGTCCCTGGGCTTATAGACAGCTGGGACTGCACTGTACCTGGCTTACATTTTATTTGGAAAATTTCAAACATACAGAAAAGGGAAAAGTTTTTACAAAAAATACACATTACATATCATTAACATTGTTGCTATATTTCATGTTATCTATTTTCCAGAAGAATCTTAAAATCCACATTTTTGTAGGGAACTCCTATTTGGCTGGCTTACATTCTTAATCATACTTGCAGACAGCCAGTACCAGTCACTCCCTCAGGGACACCACCATGGAGGTGCAAACCACCTACTGCCATTAAAATCTCAGTTCCTTGCAATAGAGTTGTGCCTGTGCTGGCCCTCAAAGGGAAGGCTCCCTGGGACCAGTGACAGAGATGGTTGGTAGCACCCCAAGCCAGGTAAGGGCTTCTATAGGAATCCATCCTAACCCCAGAAGGCTGAGGGCAGATGTCACAGCCAAGCCCATCCTCCAAAGTGTGGCACACTTCTTAGCTGATCAGCATCACAGGGACCCACCTGACTGGGAATTCCACAACTGTGTCAAGCTTATCCCTCCAATATCTGTTGTAGGAGAAACGTTTGAGGTGGACCACCAGAATCTTAGGCAACGACCACAAGTCAAACTTCTTTGTGGCCTGCTGGTGCTTCTTACAGTTGGGACAGTACCTGATGAGAAAAGAGAGACAGCCAGTGACACATGGTCAAGAGGCACAATTACATCACATCCTCTCAGGCAGCAATTAACACAATTTCCATGTAGCAACCTGCCATCATTCCAGAGATGGCTGTCTTGGCCTGGAACACACATCCCACACAGGACGACTGTGGGGCAGGGCTGGTGTTTCAGAAGTGACATGTCCATACAGATCCCATTCGACCCAGCTATTCCCCTTCTGGATATCTTCCCAAAAGAATTAAAAACATCATACCACTGAGATATAAATGCACTTACGTTTATAGCAGCACAATCTGTAATAACTAGATTTTGGAAACAACCCAAATGCCCATCAACTAAGGAATGGATAAAACAGATGTGGTATTTTTATACAATGGAGTACTACTTAGTCATAAAGGATAAACTAGAGACTTTTATAAGTAAATGGATGCAACTTGAGACCATACTCGTGAGTGAAATAAGACACACAAATGTTAACATTATATTGTCTCACCGGTGTGAAAAGCTAAAACAACATATGTATATATACATGTAATATAAAAAACTAGCTAAGATAGCTTTACTACTGATTTCTCTGAGTTCACTGAAGAAAAAGATTTGTGCTGGTATTGCTTAGACAACTGAATGCAGATGTCTTATGCCCTGGGTGAATGATTTGGAGATGACAATGAGCAATGTATGTACCACTGTTGCTCCTGATTGATGTGTTTTGAACTTTTTCGTTCTTTTTTTTCCTCCTTAAAAGAAAATGGATTTTAAAAAGTGACATGTCCAAGGACAAGCAAGGGGCTCACTCTCAAGGCATGCTGCCTGTGAGGCCAAGGAGCTCCATACCAGGGGTCGTGCTCGCCGAGGGTCTCCATGGTGGTAAAAAGCTCAATGCAGTCTCGCAGGGCCACTGAGGTCTTCTTTTTCTTCTGAGGCTGCACCATGCTCACATGCTTCTCATAGGCCTGTGGAGACAAGCAAGGTGCTGCGTTCAGCTGGAGAAAGCTCATCTTCCCAGCTCAAAACATGGCCTACCAAGGAGCACCAATGGACAAACTACTTCCTGATACCTCTCAGCATAAAAGGACAAATTCTTGGGTGCTTTTCATCTTTAGTCTCATTTATGTTTTGTAGTAGTAAGGACTGAACTCATGGTTTTTGGGCCAGGTTACATGCTCAGCCTTTTTTATTTTTTAAATTTTATTTAAAGAGAAAAAAAAACCCAAACAACACAAAACAGAATAAAGGGTAGCAACAACGCTTACTGGTTGGCTCGGCGCCCTAAGTTCCAGCATGGCGCGGATCTCAGGAAACGCTCTTGCTTCGTTTCCCCGCCCTGGGGTGGCCGCGGCTTGCCAGACCACAGTCACTGCCCAGGGCGGCTGGCTGCTTCTGTGTTCAATTTTTGATAGTCTATCTTTAGTTTCTTTCAAGCAGTTTTGCCAACTTTCTATGGAGTCTTTAGTTTCCTGGTAATCTCTTTGAATCTGCTTCATGAATTCTAGGTTTGCTTTATATTCTTCATTGAACATTTCTCTCCTTTTGTGTTCCTCCATTCTTCTGTCTGTGTCTTCTTGAGAAATGCCCAGCCTTTCTTTTATTAATCTACTTATCTCTTTTTTAATCTACTTATGTCTTGTTTAACTTGAATTAATATTTCAGCTTTGACCTTTTTATTGTTTAAGACAAGGTCTCACTATGTAGTTAAGGCTGCCTTCAAATTTGCAATCTTCTTGCCCCAGCCTCCTGAGTACATCTTCAGTTTTTTTTTTTTTTTTTTGCGGTACCGGGGATCGAACTCACGACCTTGCACTTGCCAGGCAGGTGCTTATGCCACTGAGTGAAATCCCCAGCCCACATCTTCAGTCTTAAACAGTACTGTTGTCCGGCTAATGAGTGATGCAGGCACACATCCAGAGCAGAAGCAAGTACCACCAATGACCACAAACCCCCTTTGACATACCTCAGATTCCTGTTCATCATAGTAAAGGCTCCGGGTTTCAGTGTCCCAGTCGATGGCCAGTGTGGATCGAGCTGCAGATGGGACCACAGTGTCACTCATTACACAATAGCCAGCATCAGAAGAGGCTCTTTGAGTGACCAAAATAAGCACTATGCTCAGGTAGCACCAATCACACCTGCTCATCTGCCAGCAGCTACCGCCAAGAGCAGTGCCTTGGCCAGTGGGTGCCAGTCCCAGCCCCCAAAAGCTATTAACAAAGACTTCCTCAGAGCTCCTGATGGAGCACCAAGGTACTAAGTATCCAGAATTCCAGCAGAGCACAGTCAAGATGGAGGAGTGGGGACCAGATTCATCTTCTCAGCTTAAATCACAAGAAAGCCTGACAGAGTGCATGTGTGCATGCATGTGTGTATGTTTGCATGTGTCTGCATGTTTGCATGTGTCTGCATGTATGTAGGCCTCTTCCAGGACCATAGAGCTTGACAATAACTGAAAGCTACATTTATTTAATCTGTGGGTAGGGATTACACTCAGGGCCTTTGCACTGTACCTCCAGTCCTTTTTTATTCTGAGATAGGGTCTTGCTAAGTCACTAAATTGCCCAGGTTGAGCTTGAAACTTTGAGAACCTTCTGTCTCAGCCTTTCAAAGTACTGCTATTACAGGAGTATGCCACCATGCCCAGCTTTCTGTATATTTATGGAAAAAAAAGTTATACACAGGCATTCTCATACCTGAAATAAATCTAGGGTAGCCACAGGAAGTATCTCTGACCCAGAGTAAAAGTCCTACAGAGCAGTGAGGGTAGAGGGAGGACTGCCTCCTGCCAGGTCACCACAGAGCACAGCAAAGAGTTTTGAGGGGGCGGCATGCCTGAACAGTCCACAGAGGGCTACCAGTGACAGGTCACACAGGTGTCTGCTCCTGCAGCCACAATGAGACCATGAACCCTAAAACAGGTAGTTTTGAAGGCAAGGATTTGCAAACAGATCTAGAGTCCCCACAGCCTAGCTTGAAAGGCCAGGAATGTGCTTACAGTTGAGTTTGAGTAGTTTCCCATCAGTTGCAAGTGAATTTATGTCGGCTGTTCCATATGAGTTTACAAGACTGAAGGTGAAAAGCCTCCTCACACAAGGACTCTTGACCTTCTTTTGGATGGCCTCACTGGGGTCACTGCCCAGGCTGTCTTCCCCGGTGCCTTCTGGCTCTGAAAGCTGCTCTTTGCCTTCATCCTGATGCTCCATTTCTTCTTCACCATCTCCTGCAACACAAATGAAAAACAATGTACAGTGGTACCTCAGTCCACAAACACTTTGCTTATGCACAATTTGGTTTGTAAATAAATGTGCTTGGCAAATTTTTTTTTTGTACCAGGGATCGAACTCTCAACCTCACACTTGCCAGGCAGGTGCTTAAGCCACTGAGCTAAATCCCCGACCCTTGGCAAAAATTTTTTGTTTGCAAACTTTGTATCAGGTGGCAAACACAACCATAACCATCTTTCCCAAAATGGTGGAACAAATTAAGTTCATAAACTGAGGTACCACTAAATACTTATTACCATGTAAATATTACAAATTGTAATATTAATAATTGTCATTATTACTATTATCATTATTAAAATATTGATGTTTCCTTCCAGATTTTGCACTATGTGGGACTCCCTTTGTATTTGTTAGATACTTGAGGTTACAGGTGACCCTTCCCAGGGTGGGAGTGGGGGGTTAGTGCTGCTATTCCTAGTGAGAAAGCAGAGGCCTGGAGCTTAAATGGTTTCCCAGAGCGAAGTGACCCTGCATCTCCATGCTAAATAGGCCATACTCTCTGGCATCTGTGGAACTTCACACATGGCCTTGCTCTTGATGTCATCATTAGATTCACAGAGAGAAAAGGACTACAGTGAGACAAATACTCAATGCTCAGGGAGACAGTCTGGTAAGAAATGTCTCAAAATAAAACCAGAAAAAGGGATGGAGATGTAGGTCAATAATAAAGTGCTTGCCTACCACAATCAAGACCCTGGGTTCCATCTCTAGCACCATATACACATATAGTAAGTAGGTCAATTTCCAAGTCTCACAATGAATAAAAACATGAAACAGAAACATTTAGTTCCTCCAGAAACAGACATGCTGAATGCTTAAAATGGAGCCTTGTGGCATTTTCATTTCTTTCCTCCCTCCCTTCCTTCCTTCCTGTTTTGCTTTCTTGAGACAGGGTCTTGTCACATACCCTATGCTGGTCTTGTACTTGTAATCCTGTCTCAACCTCTCGTGAAATTACAGATGGCTGTTTTTGTTTTGTTAATATGGTCATTATTATTACTATCATTATCATTATTTTGGTTTTTCTTTGAGATAGGGTCTTGCTTTGTAATGCAGGCTGGCCTCAAACTCAATATCGCCCAGGCTGTTGCTCACACTTGCAGCAATCCTCCTGCCTCAGCCTCCCAAGTACTGGGATTATGGGCATGTGCCACCATGCCTGGTTCTGTGGTCATTTTTACATCAATTTTCACTTTCTAGGACTGTGCATGTCTGAGGAATTTGCAAGTGAGACATCATAACACTAACTCAGTACTTTATGGGTTTTTTGTGATACTAGAGACTGAATCCATTAAGTTACCTCCCCAGACCTTTACTAACTTTTTATTTTTAAACATTGCTTTACTAAATCGCTGCCCAGGCTGGGCTCAAAACTGTGATCTTTCTGTTTTGGCCTCCTAGAGTGATGGATTAGGGGCCTGCATTACTGTGCTCAGCTTCACTTTTGGCTTTTTTTTTTTTTTTTAATAAAGCCATTGAGTTAACCACAACCACCAAAAGAATAGTGACTACTGTACTGGAAATCAGACATGCCCCTTGGTCAAGGACGGACCTGTTGACACCCAGCCACAAGAGAGAACAAAGCTTCTGGGTTTCCTGTAACAAGCTCACTGCACTACTTTTCTGATCACAACTTCCTTCCCTCTCACAGCAGAAGTTGTCTGGAGTCAGGTACCACCTGTAGCTTCCTAGTGAGACATAAGGAAAGCCCAGGAAAGCCTGCCTCCACCTTCCTACTGAATGGCCAGGAATCTGTTCTACCTAGGGACTGAAGACTCGCCAAACATGCTGGGCAGCACTTAAGGGCCAAGATAACAACAGTTTTGCCAAAAGAAGTCAGGTCACAGAGTCAGCCATATGCTAGGTAACCACCCATTTGGCAACCCAGACATATGAGCATTCAAATCTTGACTCTGCTTCCTGACCTCAGGCAAGTCACTTAATCCCTCATGACTCAATGTACCTGGAAGGAGACCCAGTCTACATGAGCAGGTTGGAGGCCAGCAGCACAGAGAGCTGCTCCTGCAGGCAGAGCCCCCAGCCTCCCTCTCCCAGGTGTCTCAGATGCTGCAGTTGGTCCCAGCCCCACAGCATGGCCAGCACTCACCTTCACAGCTGCCCCTGGAGCCATTGCAGGCCCCAGGCTCCAAGGGCGAGCTGCAAAACTCGTCAGGCAAAGGTTGCTTTATATAGCGGCTTACAAAATATGAAAGAAAGGACTGTTAGTTTTAACATTTTACTATTTTTCTCCACTATGCAGCTAAGAAGTAGTTCATAACTTTTATATTCAGCTATTTGCAAAGCAATTTATGTACAAAGAAGTGCTTTCAAATCATGTAATGATTCAACACTGTTAAGACACCAGGAGGAACTTGAGATCAGATGTTTAACCTATAAAGCCATTGAAAACACCAGGGAAGACTGCTTTAAATCTTCTACGAATGCCATGTTGCACCTTCATTTCTAACCTGCTCTCAGCTGGGGGGCATGAGCCTATGATCCCAGCTATTCAGGAATCCAAAGCAGGAGGATCCAAAGTTTGAGGCCAATCTGGGCAATTTAATGAGACTCTGTCTCAAAATAAAATTTTTAAATAAGGCGTGATGGTGCATGCCTATAATCTAAGCACTCTGGGAAGTTGAGGAAGGAGGACTGCAAGTTTGAGCCCAGCCTGGGCAACACAGTGAGATCCTGTCTCAAAATAAAAGAATGTATAAAAAGGGGTGCAGGTACAGTACAATGGGAAACCCTTGGATTAATTCCCCAGTACCAGGTGGACATACATACATACATACATAAATAACACTTGTGAAACAGAACTAGGATGTAGCTTGGTGGGAACACTTGCCTAGCATGGTTCAATCCCAAGCACTGAAAACAAACAACAATAGAATTACAGTGAGGTACATCAGAGATAGCTCTCACCTTCCCTCCCTCCAGTTCTGGTGACTAAACTAGAGCCTTGCACTAAACAACATCCCCAGCCCTTCTTACGTTTTAAGATAGGGTCTCACCTCTAACTTGCCATAATCCTGCTTCAGCCTCTCAACCACGTGTATTCTATCCAGAGATAGAATTCAAAATACGGACTGAGGAGAGGCCTGGTGCCCAGAGTAACAACACCTAAGTGACAGTTGTCCTGTCCACCTAGGGATCAGCACAGCTGCACTTCTTACATGACAAAATCATACATATTTAAGTGGTACAACATGACGTTCTGAGACGCAAGTTAAGTTGTGAATAAAAAAAAAAAAGCTGTGAAAGACTGCTGTAACCAAATCAATCAATATAGCCATCACTTCACATACTTACAGAAATTCTTAATTTTCTCTTTTTAGAAACATTTTATAATAGTACAAGTCAAATAATACTTTTTTTTTTTTTTGAGAAAGTGTCTCACTAAGGCTGGGGATGTAGCTTAAGCGCCTGCCTGACAAGTGTGGGATCATAAATTCAATCCCCAGTACCAAAAAAAAAAAAGCAAGAAAGTGTCTAATTATATAGTCCAAGCTGACCTTGAACTCACTATGTAGCCTAAACTGGATTCACACTTAGGTAATCTTCCTGTCTCAGCCTCCAGAGTGCTGAGATTATAGGAGTACACCACCAAGCAAGGCCCAAAAATACTCGTAATGAAAAGAATGTGCTCAGGATCTCACTCCCAGAGAGACACAGGGTTCCATGAATACCAGTCTAGATTTTCCCCTACTCCGGTTCTGAAAAGGAAATCCAGGGTCTTGATACTGAACTATATTCATGGCTCTTCTTAAAGATTACACACACACACACACACACACACACACACACACCCCATCTTTTATTGTTTTAAATTTGGATGACATGTGGTCTACTTCACTAAATCACTAAGTTACCCAAGATAAAACTGTGATCCTGCTTCAGCATTCCAGAATAGTGCTAAGATTTATAGGCATGCACTTCCACTACCAGTTTAGACAAGATCTTTCTTTCTTTTCCACTTGGATCTTTTGATACAAGACCTCACTATGTAGTCCAGGCTGGCCTTGAACTCACAGCAATCTTCCTGTCTCAGCTTCTCAAGTGCTGGGATTACACTCATGCACCACCATGCTTGCACTGATTTCTTGACATCGCTAAACATAAATGCATTTTAAAAAATAAAAAAATTTGACAATCTTACAGTTTTTTAACCTGCTGCTTCACTTAATGTAGTAGACAGCTTTTTAAGCTTAATAAATTAATGTTGACATAGTGATCTCTTAATGACTTCCACCACTACCTACCTTTATTCTCCTTCCTTCCTCTTCCTATTCCCTTTCTCTTATCTAATGATAGTCACCTTTATGCATTCATGTGATCTCTTTCAGATTCCACATATCAGGGAAAGTATGTGAAATGTGCCTTTCCTAGCCTGGTGTATCCCTCGCAGAGGTGAGCACCTGGGATTCACATAGACCCTCTGCAGGGATTGGCATTTCTGGTTTTTGTTTTTTTGCTATTAAGGGTTGAACCCATGAGCTTCACATCGAGTTACACCCCTAGTACATTTATTTATTTGTTTGCTTGTTTGTTTGGAGACAGGGTCTTACTATGTAGTTTAGGTTGGTCTTTGTAGCCCAGGTTGACCTTGAGCTAGCAGCAATCCTCCTGCCTCAGTCGTCCAAATGCTGGGATTACAGGCATTTGCCACCACATCTGGCTTATTTTTGATTGTGAGACGGTGTCTCACTGAGTAACATGGGCTGGGTCAAACTCATGATCCTCCTCCCTCAGGCCCCTGGAGTGTGTGCACCATAGTACCGAGACCACCAGGCTTATCTTGATCTTTTATGACAACCCAACTGCGTTCCTGCCACCAACCTGATGCGCTCACAAACAGTCTGGTACAAAGACTCCAAGGTCAGCTTGTGCTTGGGGATGGACACCAACAGTGGCTGTCCATAAAGCACTGCCCCAGAGGAAGTGCCTGCTGGCCTGGATTTTCTTTCCCTGAAGTAGATGGGAAGCGTGACATACTCTGAGTCATCCGTGAAGGTGCTGCAAACTTCATACCTGCAATCACAGAAGGGGGCTCCTTTAGTAGCTGGTCCCCAGGAACAAAGAGACCTCAGCTGCACTGAAAGAGGGGCCAGGACTACAATTACTAGGACAGAGCATCTTTGGCAGAAGAGGTAGACAAGCCATCTCCAAGGCAATTCCAGTGGAAATTGGTAGAGAGTCATCAGTACAATGTGAACCCACACAACCGAGCCAGGATTAACTCTGATGCTCCACCATCACTGCCTCAAACTCTGTGGGCCTTTAACTGAGACACAATGGCGATGATGGCTATCACCTGGACCACCCAAGTCCTGGCCACCAAGTTCATCTTTTGTCACCAAAGTGCTCAGTGCTCTGGGGTTTTTGTTTGTTTGGTTTTTTTTTTTTTTTTTTTTTTTTTTTTTTTTAACCAGGAATTGAACTGACGACCTTGTGCTTGTCAGGCAAGTGTGCATGCCACTGAGCTAAATCCCCAGCCCTGGGTTTGTTTTTTTAGACAGACTCTTGAGAAACTTTTCAGGCTGGTCTTGACATCACCAGGTATCCCATGCTGGCCTAAAACTCCTGGTGGTTCCCCTGCCTCAACCTCCTGAGTGCTAGGGTTATAGGTGTGCACTGGCACACCTAGCTCCAGAGCTCCACCAATTCTATTTTAGTCCTCTTCCTCTCCCCTCCCCCTTCAACCTTTCTTTCCCTTCCCATTTATAAAACCTCAATATACATTTTTTCAATTCTTTTTTTCCCCTTTAAATCCCTACCCCTAACTGTGAGCCAAAACAAACTTTTCCTCTGTTAACTTGTGGATGTCAGGCATTTTGTCTCGGCAAAGAGCAAATAGCTTCTGCTCTAGAGATACAAATAAGGTGCAGCCTCTAGAAGAGTAAGTACAACCTGCAGGCTGCCTGGTCTTTTTTTTGTTGTTTGGTTTGGGTTTTTTTGCGCTGTGACAGGATCAAATATGTAGCCCAGGGTCTCAAAATGTAGCCCAGGCTGACTTCAAATTCATGGTGATCCTCCTACCTCAACCTCCTGAAGATTACAGGAATGTACCACCATACCCAGCACTGCCTCTTTTTCAAATTTTATAATAAAGATTAAAAACAAGGGAAGTTTGTTCCCTATTGTCATGGTTTATGTTGGTGGCCCCCAAGCCTCATGTATTTGCATTGTGCATTTGTGATTGGTTCACTGTCTAGTGCTTGGATTGGTGGTGTCAGTGCTACACCCTCCCAGGGGGTGGAGCCAGGATGTGATGTAATGGCAGGAAGAAGGTGTGTCTCTCTCTCTTGCTGGTTTCAGCTTTGCTGTTTGCAGCCGCCATGAACTGCAGCCCCTCCATACCACCATGCCTTGGAGCCAACTGAGTATGGACTGAAACCTCCAAAAACTGTAAGAAATAAACCTTTCCTTTCCCAACTTTGGGCATCAGGTATTTTGTCTCAGTGATGAGCAGAAAGTAACTAAGACACCTATATATACATTAACTCTATAATCTATTCTATAGCAGCCCAAGATAATCCCTCTCCACTCAGACTGGCCCAGGTGAGCCAGGCTGCCCAACCCACAGGCTATAGGGCAGAACTCTGTGTTCCCTGACCCAGCACCAGAAACTGCTGAGTACTCACACAAAAATGTCATCTCGTGACATGATGTTGCTTAAACCTTCATCCATTTGGAAAATTTTATGGAACCGGTGATTATACACATCTGTGACCACCATCTGGGAATCAACAACAAGAAGATTAGAGGATGGCTCAGAGCACCCTTCTGGCTGCTAATAGCCCAGAAACAAATGGGGAAAATGCCCTGCTGGGTGCTGCCTCGAGAGTTTGCTCTGCAGCCACCTTCAGGGCTCATGGCCAAGGGTGAGAGGACTGGCAGGACTGCTGCCAACATTATCACATTGATAACCTTGGCCTCTGAGTAGTAGGAAGGACCACAGATGAATGGTGACCAGAGACCAGTCATCATCCAGAGGCCTCAGAGCATTGTGCAGTGCCCAAAGTCTGCCTACCATCTCCAGCACACAGTGCTGGCCCTCTGACATGGGTAGTGTGACCTCAATGCAAGAAAGATGGCTTTTCCTGAAGCTGGAAGGGACAGCCTCAGCTACAGGTTACACACTGAGGGAGGGCCAGGTGTAGGGCATCAGGACACTCACCAATAATCACATTTGTGCTGGTCAATACTACCCTCAAAAAAGTGGTTACAAGATTAAAAGCAAACCCCCAAGGACCACAAACAGACCCCAAAAGTCTAAATGCCACTGATCCCTCCACCTTACATTTTCTGCAGCAACGCCACACAGTCTGGAAAGAGCCTCGCACAGGTCAGACACAGCCCCCATCAGTGGCACTGTCACACGATACTGCAAGGGAGAGACAGTCAGGATGATGGGTGCTCCAATGAGGAAGGAAGTAACCAAGAGGAGCAGGCACCACTTGGGCAGGGGATGCTTCAGAGTCTCCGAGAAACTGGAGCTCAGAGGATCTAGCAACAGCATAAACAGGTAAGACTTTCATATCAGCACTGAGGCAGCAGCGTGGGACGTGGGTCATGTCTTTCCCTCTCAAACACTGCTTGCTTGTTTCCTTTCCTTCCTTTTCCTTTTCCTCTTTCTTTCTTTCTTTCTTTCTTTCTTTCTTTCTTTCTTTCTTTCTTTCTTTCTTTCTTTCTTTCTTTCTTTCTCTCTCTCTCTCTATCTCCCTCCCTCCCTTCCCTTCCCTTCCCTTCTCCTCCCCTCCCTTCCCCTTCCTCCCTCTAGCAGCCCTGAGGATCAAACTTGGGGCCTCATCCATGCTAGGCACTGTGCCACTGAGCCGAGGCAACAACTCACACCATTTTATTCTTTACTTTCTGGAATGGTTTACTACTTCCTCTAAAGAACTGTTAAAGTGATACAAACTGCTAGTTGGGCATGGTGGCACATGTTTGTAATCCCAGCACTCTGGGAGCCTGAAACAGGAGGATCATCAAAAGTTCAAGTCTAGCCTAGAAAACTTAAGTGACTTACTAGGAACCTGTTTCAATCCTTAGTACTAAAAAACTGAAACTCATCTGGTCCTACATAACACATTTCTTTCTTTTGTTTCTTTTTTTTTGGTGTTTTTGAGGCAGGGTTTCAAACAACTGTCATCTGGTCCTACATAACACGTTTCTTTCTTTCTCTCTCTCTTTTTTTTTTTTTTTGGTCTTTTTGAGACAGGGTTCACTATGCAGTTCAAGCTGGCCTTGAACTCACAAGTGATCCTCCTGTCTCAGCCTCCCAAATGCTCAGATTACAGGCATGTGCCACCATGCCCAGATCACCTTTCTTTTTTGATAAAGACATTAACATCAGGGGCCAGGGATTTAGCTCAGTGGTATAAGCATCTGCCAGGCAAGCACTACTCGAGTTCATTCCTGATACCAAAACAAACAAACAAACAAACCCAAGCCACTAACATCAGAAGACTAGTGACAAATCATACTGTGAGCTGTCAGCAAAACTGAACAGCAAGATGGCTAGTTACTCCTCTTACCTGACTCTTGTGGCCATGGTTCTAGCTGATTAAAGGATGAGCCTAGCTCTGGGTTCACAGTCATGGACAACTTAACAGATCACCCAGGTTACTACAGTTGCACAAATGAAGCATGGGTAAAAAAGGGACAGAGAAGCCCCAAAGGTGTTTACAATAGGGCCCGAATGACATGTTATTCCACAAAACCCAAAGCCACACACACAGACAAGCCTGATGGGACACAGGCAGCTGATGGAGTGTCCTCATCCCGCCATAGTGGGGACCCCTGCACTAAGGGAGACCATGAGAGTACGGATTCTGTTACCTGGGTAGGTCTGCAGTGAGGGTCAGCAGGAACGAGAAAGACATCCATAACTCGATCCTTCTTCAAGGGCAGTGGGAGAGTTAGGTAGCAAAATGGATCAAAGGTAACAGAAACCTTAGCACATTCTGGGCAAACCAATGTTGATTTGAAGAGGCCATGGAAAGTATCCACAATCACAGAATCATTTCGCAACCTGTGATTCTCCCAGGCTTCCTTTGCTACCACCTGGACAAAAGGAGATGGATAAATGACATTCTCAATATCTCAGTTTTCTCCCATTGCTGGGACACGCTGAGAAGGACAGGGAGGCACTCTGTGCAGGTCAGACAGGACTGGGGCTGTTGCTGGCAACCAGCACACATCAGCTCTAGCCCTGTCTTACTTTATAAGGTGCCAACCAAGGATGTCATGGGACACAAAGAGTGGTGAGAGCACTGTGGTTACCAGATCCCAAGATTTAAAGTCCCACTGAGCCAGGTGTGGTGGTGCATGCCTATAATCCAAGCACTAAGAAGGCTAAGGTAGGAGGACTGCCACAAGTTTGAGGACAGCCTGAGCTCCATAATGAGTTCAAGGTAAGCCTGGACTACAAAGAAAGACCATTTCAAAACAACCAAAAAAATAGTCTTTTTAAGTCTTTTTAGTGAGGTATTTTTTTCTTTTTGTGGTACTGGGATTGAACCCAGGTCCTCATGCATGCTAGGCAAGTGCTCAATTACTGAACTATACTCTCAGATCTTTTTATTTTGAGAAAAGGTCTTGCTAAGTTGCTCAGGCTCTCCTCAAACTTGTAAGCCTCCTGCCTCAGCTCCCTAAATAGCTGAAATTAAAGGTATGCACCACCATCACAGTGGCCCTTTTGTGAGAGCTCACCAAATCTATCCAACAGTTCAGTTCACTATGGTTTTTCCTTTAAGGCCTAAGTGCAACTTTAAAAGCATTCATATTGATTATTCCAATGTCATAGGGTAGTGACCTAATTCAAATCCCCTTCTGTACATCAGAAAATCAAGGCAAAAAAAGTATAAATGCCCTAAATTAGTATTAATAACAGGCTGGGCCGGGGATATAGCTCAGTGGCACAGCACCTGCCTGACAAGTGCAAGACCCTGGGTTCAACTGCCAGTACAAAAGAAAAAAAATTAGTAACAGGCTGGTGGTGGTGCATGCTGATAATTCCAGCACTCAGGACACTGAGGCAGCAGGATCACCATGAGTTCAAGTCCAGCCTGGATTACACAGTGAGTTTAAAGCCAGCCCAAACTGCATAGCAAAGCCCTGTCTCAAAAACACACACAAAAAAGTAATAAAATACTTTTAATAATTACAGAAGAATTAAATGAGTAGCAACAATCCAAACTGCAGGTCTCAGTTTCCAGCGTGTACTAATCTCATTCACCAATAAAACATTAAACAAAATAGTAATGCAGGCCTGTAATTCCAGCACCCAGTAGGGTCACCATGAGTTCAAGGTCAACCTAAACTATGTAGCAAGACCTTGTCTCAAGAAACTAAAAAATAAAACAAAAACCAAAAAGAAACATCCAGGCAGTAATGTTTGGCTACTTTGCCTGGGGGTGTCTCTCAGTAACAGAGTACTTGGGCACAGGACCCTGGGTTCAATTCTTAGCACTTAAAAACAACAAACCCAGAAAATGAGTAACTAGCACCTTTCTGGGTGGTTTTTCTGTTTTGTTTTTTGAGACAGGGTCTTGCTAGGCAGTTCAGGGTTCCCTTGAACTTGCCACATAGCCCAGGCTGGCCTCCATCTCATGAGGATCTTCTTGCTTGAGCCTCACAGCGCTGGGATTATACGTGTGTGCCACCATGCCCAGCTATAACTAGCCCTTTTCTGGTACGTATTTCTCTACTAGAATCTGCACCCTGTCCCAGTGAGAGGCAACAGTATCCTGGCACTAATCCCCAAGGCCCAGAAGACTTCCTCTACAATTTCAAAATAGGAGGCAGCCTCCTGGACCATTACCATGTGAACAGCTGCCACATCTTACCGCATCTGGCCGCCCATTGGCATCTTTTGGTAGCAAGTAGGGCTTCTTCTTGACTCGATTCAGGTCTTCATGCAATCCATCTAGAATAAAGGCTAATAGCTCCTGAGAGTCTTGTTGCTGGTAGCCAGAAAACTGAGGGGCAAAGCGTCCCACTTGGGTCTACAACAAAAGCAACTACATCAGAAAGCATAATATACAAGGGAACAGTGAAGTCAAAAGGGCAGTATCATCAAAAATCGTTGTACAGAGTCAGCTGAGACATGTAGGAAATTAGGTGAGGAGCCCAATTACTAACAGAGCCAACGGTCCTCCCAGAAGGGAGGCTCTGACAGCCAGGACAGGGAGGGACCAGAGTCCAGGCCAGGATCCCAGTGGGGCAGGAGAGCACTCTCATGACGAGTATGAACTGAAATGAATCTTTCTCCAGTATCCTTCTTTTGTTCAGAGAACTTTAGAAATGCTATATATATCAGCAAGACTCCTGCACACAATGGCCCTGCTGGCCCTAGATGACAGGCTGCTCAGTACTGATCCTTGGAGTGGGACACCAACCAGCAGTTGCCCTTGGGAGCACAGTGGCAATGCACATTCTCAGGCTCCTCTCCAGACCTATTCAACTGGAAACACCCAGCGGGGTTAGCAGTCTACATGGGAACAGCCCTCTTGGAGACTGTGATGAATCCTTCAACGGGACAATCACTACAGGTGTGTTGTCCAATTCCACAGCCACTAACTATATGTGGCTATGTAAATTTAAATTAGTTACAAGCTAAGTGTGATGGCACACTCCTGTAATCCCAGCACTTGGGAGGCTGAGGCAGGAGGATCATTGCAAGTTCAAGACCAACCTGGGCTAAAAGTGAACCTAAGGCCAGCCTGAATTGCATAGTGAGACCCTGTCTCAAAAAGAGAAAATAAAATTAATTAGTCACAATTAAGCACAGGGACTAGAATATAGCTTGGTGACATGGCAACATTCCTAGCTTGTGCAAGTCTATGGGGTCAATCCCCAGCATCAAAAGAAAATATAAATACAACTTAAAATTCAAGTTCTGGCCAGTAGCATCTGAGCTAGTAACAGTCCAGTCTCAGACAGTCCAACACAGAAAATGTCATCACTGAGGAAGCTCTAGACTACCCTAACATCCCAAATTCTGTGTTTGTTTATGTTAACATGAACCCAGGTGTGGTCACACAACTCTTGTTTATGACTTAGTGTGTGACTATGACTTAGTAATTTACTTATATTTCTCAAGAATTAATGTCATTGGGGCCAGGGATTTAGCTCAGTGGCATAAGTACCTGCCTTGCAAATGCATGGTCTTGAGTTTAATCCCTGGTACAAAAAAAAAAAAAAAAAAATTAATGTCATCTTATGAAAATGGGGATTAGCAAGAATTCATTTTTGGGCTGGGGATTTAGCTCAGTGGCTTAAGCGCCTGCCTGGCAACCATGAGGTTTTGAGTTCAATCCCCGATACAAAAAAAAAAAAAAAAAAGAATTTATTTTCAATTTCAACATCTCATTGAGATTTTTCTTTTCTTTTTTTATTTTTTGAGACAGGGTATCACTACGTAATCCAGGCTCCCTGGCCTTCAACTCATGGCAGTACTCCTACCTCAGCTTTCCGAGTGCTAGAATCACAGGAGTGTGCCACCATGCTTGGTTTGAGACTTTTTATTTTATCACTGAGTTAAGGTGCTATTTTCCTTTTCCTTTCCTGAATCAAAACTTTGTAGTTTTTTTTTTTTT